>CATKHJ010209296.1:0-12073 GCA_949750685.1 Vernicia montana | reverse complement strand
ATCTTTGCAAATATTAAATCCTTAGCTAAAACCTTGTTATTGAATCCAGAACATGACCCATAAGCAGGTTATAATATTTTTTTAACAAATTCATCCTCAATAAATTGAACCTGCTGATTAAATAAGAAATTTCTACAATTCAATTTTAATTGTCGAAATCTAATAACTAAATTTATTTTATTGTCATGTCAAAAATGAATAATTGATCTAGTAAAATATTATTGAAACAATTTTATTAACATTTCCAAAGGCAAATGAATGAGGAAATACTTTAACTTGCACAGAACATATTTTTCAAAAACAGCGCATCCCACATCACACAATTCTCAAGCAATTCAATTGCCAGTTGAAAAAATAGAAAGTTAAAAAAAGAATAATCTTATGTTCCTAAAGAAATTGATTTCCCTGAAACAGGGAAAAAAAATTAGGTACCTAGGAAAGCAACTCAGTACAGTTTTATTCACCTATATCGATGATGCAACCAAAAACACAGGCGAATTTCCAATGCCTGCAACCTTGGTGTACAAAAAGTAAACTGTCTTCCTAAGTCTAATCTGTATATAATTTGTGGAGGAAGCCAATTTCCAGCTGATTAAAGTACAATGGTTTCGACAACCCCCCAGTTGGTTCCCATGTTACAGAACTTCAAAATTTCGCTTGGCCATACATAGTTTTGAACTACACATGCTGTATGAAGTGCACTATTTGGCTCATTTCTTACCCAATTGAAGCACCTCCAACAAATGTATGAGCTTAGCATTTTTCTGTACTGTGTCATTAGGCTACTTCCCTCATCTTTCATTTCATATATTCCAACACGCTCTGGGTAATGTTTTCAAGGAAAGAAACAAATCCCATTACACTTGTGAAGCCATTACCATCAACGTCTTGCTCCTCAATGAGGTAATTCTCAAACGCAGAGGCATCATCCTGCCCTCCTCGGATAAAAATCAATTTCGGAGTGATACTCCTCTCTTGCTTCAATTTGTTAATTGTACTTCTCAACAAACCTGGGAAGAAGACATTTGTTTTAGAAAGCAAAGCACAATTCTTTTCTTCTGCATGAAAACAGTGCGACAAATGATAAAACAACTTACAATCCTGGGGTGGGGGGAAAGGAAGCGAGGGATCAGCCGTAGAAGAATAGAACACGATTAGAGTTGTAAATGCATCAAGGAAAAATATTGGACTACCGCTGGTAATCAAAGCAGCTCGACTCAAAGAGTGGCGAGGAAATGCTTGTTTATCTGGTGTAGAATATGACATAAGTACTGGATATACAGCACGATGAAGGGAACTTGGTTCCAGAGCACTGCACCACAAATTTTAGATAAATCAATACCTAAATCAACGGATAAAAATAACAGTTAAAGAAAAGCCAGAGCAATAAAACTAATAACACAAATTAACTTCAAAATACTAACAGCAAAATGGTAATTTGATAAAAACAGACAAACAGAGGCCAAACACTTTTATCTGCTCTGATGGGACAAAAAGAAAAGCTAAAACAAATATCTTTCACATTTGATTGAATCACAATGATTATCAAGAAGATATTAGCATGATAATTTCAGCAATAAATATTTTCAACGACCTGCCAAGTAACTGACAGAGTGGGGCAAAAACGTTGGCATCACACAGCCCATCAAGTTTGCCAGTATGGTAATGTACCAAAATCAACTATTCATATTGACCATATAAACAACCAGTGTGCTAGTCTTTTTCTTTTCAAGTAAGAGCTGTTGAGGACTAGCTAGCAAATCAGCTTTAGGGAAAGATCCACAACCTAGCAATCTTAGCTTATTTTTGGGTTGTGGGGGCAGGTAGGTGGGGATCTGGAGTGTACTTAAGTTGCAATTTTTCTACACAGCTTGTTGATCATTTTCAATTTTGGTTCAGACATCGCAAATCGATTCTCTCTTTCAGTTAAAACACCAATTGTTGCAAATCAAATGTATACATCATATATACCTGAAAAGGCATTGCAGGTAGATCCGGTAGTCAGGGTGAACACCTTCTTCATGGAAGCGGAGAAGAGGATTTCGAAGCAAAGCAAAAACTAGGCGAGGTAAGGGCTGCAGTTGTGGGCATTGCGAGAATGCAACATCAATCTGACCAATTAACGAACTAACATTCTTAGACTGAACAAGTTTATAAGTATCATTATACTGTGCTGTAAGGATTACAAGCCAATCATGAAGCAACATCCTGCCCTCCCTAACCCCTTGCTCCAGAGAGGCTAATATAACCTGTAAAGTGAACAAACATATAATCAATGCTGTGATTAATAATTTGGAACAACTAATGCATGTTCACATTTGCCTTAATTAACATTATGGTAATAAACCAACTACACAATTCTTTTAAGAAGCAAGCCACACTGAATAAGAACCACAGCCAAATCTTAGCATGATGTGAATGATTTTCTTTCTAAGATCCAAAATTCTCTTTACTGGGTTTGTACTTGATTATAGGAAATCAAATCAGCTCTTGTTTTCGACATGTCATCCTTGTAAAGGCCAAGCTAATATATATCCATGTAATCAATTCTCCTAATCACAACAAGAATGTCAACAGAATCAAGAACATATAGCACTTCAACAACAATAGCAACTCAACTGAAGATTGAATAAAATCTTGGGAGCGTGATATGACAGTATTTACGTACATCAGTTGGTTTTCACATGCCAAGTACTGGTAGAACAGCTTAATTTTACAAGTAGAGTGCATTTACCTACTCTCACTTTAGAAGGAGTGATGGAAAGGGGAAAATAGGTTATTTTCTATACTCTTACCATTTAATTATTTAAGTTCAAATTCAAAAAAAATTTCTTTATTTTATTAGCAGCCAGGATTGGGCAATAGTGCTGAATATTCCCTGGATCACTAATAGGGTCAAACAATCATAAATAACTATTTTTACTTCCTTTTCAAAGATTATTATTCAATGGAGAGGAGAGGATACCTTGTGAACAAGTACCGATAGAACAGTTTCAGGATCAACACTGTCATAGATTTCATGAATATTTCGAGCAACCCCAAATTGCAAAGTTCGGATCCTCAATCGTCTTTTAAGGGAATGCTTGCCTCTGCATAAACATACAGCAGTTACAAATTACCCCAGAAACAATGAAGTCAATCAAATAGTGGTGAGAAACTGTCTGGTGCATGATATGTGTACAACACTCAGGAGAAGTAACCCCATGGCCCCACCAATACACCTATCTAATATATCATATATCTATAATCAAATCATTTAAACCAAGTGAAATGACCAGTTAACTTATTAATCAATTCATACCCACTTGCAGAAACCAATTCTGAACTTGAAAGCTCTTCAGGGGGCACAACAACTGTGTACTGAAATGCAATTTGTAGAACAGGTTGTTCTGATGCATATCTGCAAAACAATAAATACAACTTTTGATGTTACAGTTTGTAACATATGTTCAAAAGAAGCTCAAACAACTTCAACATATTGCAGAAATCAATTATTAACTGTTCCTTGAAGAAGGAAAGATGAGATGGGGAGAGAAATCATGTAGGAAAAGAGAAAGCTTAGGGCCCAGCTAAAAGATTATTGGAATGAGAGGTTAAGAAGGTGACGCATTACTGTTATGAAATTAGCCATCCATGAAGGGACCATGTCTGTAATCAAACTAATTAAAATTAATTGGCTCTTTCCATTGCAAATTACTGTAAAAAATGGATATATCAACCATTCATCTCCACATTTACCAAATGAAAAATGAATGCGCATGCATGTGCAAGTGGTGAGAAATAAAATATGATGTGCAATTTGAAGATCTTAAACGATAAATAAACTGATGAATTATATTTTTTCTCATAGTCACACATTCAGAAAATCTTTGTTTTTTCCTAACCACAACAACTGGCTGTACCATCAATTTATAGTTTTGGTTGGCCATAAAAATGCAGAAAGACAAAGTCACAGAAAGGATTCAGTGATGCAATATCCATAAGCCTATCAATAGAAAGATCAAATATAAATATTGCAATTATGACAGGTAAAACGAAATAAACGGTTAAATTTGAAATAAAAACGACACATGTAACAACTCAACAGCCATTTGTTTCAAAGTCAAATCCATTTTCATGTGTTTCTGACAAGTGTAGCTTATGACTAAAATGGAACAACTGTTGTGTGTTTTGAGTAACATTTAACAAAATAAGGATATAGCTTCTTGGCTATCAGAGATTTATATAAACCTGGGAAATCCATCTGTACTTGCAAAATCAAAGTCATAAGCATATGTAGCATAAGAATCACAACAAATAATGTGCTGAACATTTTCATACTGTGGATCTGGGAAGAAATGGCCATACTGCAATAAACAGTTTAAGAATGTCAGAAATTTATTACACCTCATTGAAAAATCAACGAAAATGACAGCCACTTACAGAATGACCAGGCTTAAATTCAGAAGATGTCCTCAATCGAAGTATACAACCAAAAGCATATGGTCGACTTAACATCCGATAGCTGCAGACAGATCATTATAGAAATAATTTATTTGTTTTATCAGTAAACTATTGTGTGCATTACAGATGATAAACACAATGCTTTCACAAAAATTTCGTGCCATTTTCATTAATGTGATAAAATATAAATGCCAGTGGAGCACTAATTGCTATGACATTAGATGCTCACATGTCTTGAGGAAGTGTCGAGTCATCAGTATTTGAATAGAGGAACAATGAGCCCCCACTTTCAATACTGAGAAACTTAAGGGATGCTAAATCTGTATACTCATTTGTAACAGCAAATATGTCCACGCAAACACCTGCTTGAACAGCGACAGCAGCCTGTAAAATACATGTTAATGCACACATATCCCAAAACTTAGAACTCAGACTTAATAAACAAAAGTTAAAAACCATAATACCAGATCTTTGTAGAATGGTGTCTGCTCTGGAAGTAAAGCCCGGTCTGCATCCTCACCTTTACTAGCATATTGCTCACCATACCTCCTTGTGTCCAATTGCCCAGCTCCATAATCAGGAGGACCAGATACAAAGGCAAAGACTCTAGCTGCAATTATTTTCAATCAGACAGAAAAATTTATCACATCTTCAAATTCATAAAAAGGAAAAAAGCAGTGAGAAAGCAATAGACAGTGCCTTTATTTATTTTAATTCCGAGCAACAAAAAGCAATATGAGCTTTAAACTGAATGACAGACCTAAAGCAAATGTGTTTCCGTACTCTGATCCCAGGTACTTAAATAGGGCTTCCATTGCTACTCCAAAACCTCGCCCACCCATCAAAACGCCATCTAGCCCTTGGCCTGCACCTGTGGTTCTCTCCCATGAAGTAGTTGGCCTAAGCGTGTCAAGTGCAGCTGTGATACGGTCCTTACAAGTTTCCACCTGCAATAGAAACACTGAATTTTACACTGGTTCCAATATTTAATTACAAAGTATTTTTTTAGTATTGAACAGTTAGACAACCATGTAATAGCAAACTGATGGTAAACGTAAAAGATCCCAACCCAACTCAAATAGAAAAAAACACTTGACTAACATACAGGGGCCAAGAATTGCATTAAAGGCATGACATCTTCAAGCTCAATTGGCAGGGTGCCCTCTGTATCAGGAGGAATAAACACATTCTTTACAATCGGAATAGGCCCTTGAACATCATACAATCCCATCTTGTGGCTGAAGGTTGCAAGCCCAAACAATGAACCAGGTGCAAGAGCTGCAATAAGAGTGTAAGAAGAAGTTGATGTTAAATAAGTCCTTCCATAAAGAACTAATGGATCATTTTAATCTAGAAACATTTAACTAAAGAGAATTCTCAACCTTCCAAAGCTGCTTGCAGTGCACTTTTAGTAAGCTCCAAAAATTCTTCTGAAGCTGTAAATAAATCCAAGAAAGTTTATGAAATAGTCATCTCTTAGGAAATGTAAGAGCATGCAGTAAAAAAATCTCAGGCTTCAGATGCTTACAACAAAAAAAATAAACATGAAAACCACAGTAAAAAACTGCAACTATTGTTAAATAAGAGAGAGCATGGCAGCATGCATTACTTCTAGATATGCAATATTTCTCTACATGCTCAAATCACAAGATAAAAAATTCACTCAATTCTCAAACCTAGTAAAGTCCTACACTTTTCAATTCCATGCCATGAATTTCAAGCAAATCCCTACTGAGCCAGGCCAGCAGCAGTTTCCTAAATGGAAACGCTGCAATGATTTGTGATTTAAAATTTTCTTCTAATTTCCACCACTTAATATAATCGAAAAAAAATAAAAATAAAAAAGGCAAGAGTTATTACAGAAAGAGTCCAATATAGTGCACTAATTTGAGAATAATTGCATAATTTAATTAGTGGTAATTTAAATTATTGCAAAACTTATCAGTCTGCCTTTGATTTCATAGGGTCTAACCAAAAGCCATCCTGATGGATAATTCATTCGAATAACTTAATGGAACAAATTGCAAGATTAACAAACTATAACTAAACTGAGCTATAAGTTAAAACACCATAAAGCCAACCAATGATATCTTACAAGACAAATCAACAGCAGCTACATAGACTGGGCGAGCTTCCATCATTTCTTCCTCTGAACCCTCAACTACAACACAATAACATAAAAAAAAATAAAAAAAGAAGAGAGAATTAATTAAAATGGTATATTTGGATCAAAATTCAGCATCATTAGATAAATGGGAAAACAATCCATTAATGGCGAAAACATTTGGAACACAGAAAGAAAACAAAATAATGAAAAACAAAACCTTAAAATCACTTACTAGGCAACTCAAGATCAATAAAGGAGGACATCATTTCGGCACAAGACTGAGGATGCGAGTAACGAGCAATGGCACGAGAGGTTAGGCCATTGAGGGTTCCACAGAGAGCGCAGGACCAGGCCCACTGTTCGAGCTCGCAATAGGTGTTAAAGTAGGCATAGCAATTCTCGCATCGAGGTAGTAAATGACCGTCCGATCCATAAGTAGGCGACTGGCCGCGCTCGTCTTTGGAAGAAAATGGGGTAACGGTGACTCCCCAAGGGAGGCCCGACGACTCCTGCGCGTCTTGGTCATTTGGGAATCGGGACACGGTGGCTCGAACCGCCATGGTGATTTCGTTTCCTTTCTTCTTTTTTTTTTTTTTTTTTCTCGTTTTTTTTTTCTTTTGGTTTCTCGCGAAACAAACGTGGGGAGAACCAATTTTCCGTAGGGGTGGCTTAGAGAGAGCTTGATGATCTACGTGGGGAGGACCAATGGAATTATGCCACGTCGGATAAATTCAGTATACGTGGCATATGTGTTCTTGCTGGCTTCCTATGTTACAAAATAAAAGAGATCCAACGGTGGAAAATTGATATTTATTATTATTATTTTTTGGCTCAATTCAAATTATCTATTTGGATTCATAAATTAATACCTATTAATGAATTATTAATGTATTAATATCTATCATAGCTTTGCTCCACATTTTAATTTTTTTTCTTTTTCTTTAGTCTCGTGTGGCTTGGTCCTTTATGTTGGAATTTTTTTTGGCCTTTGTCAAATCATAGTTTTTCAGTATCAACGCCATCTTCTTTTTAAGAGACATTAAAAAATTTCTTTTGTTTGGGCCAATACAAGCCCACGTTACATAAGTAATTTCTATTTTTTTTGGGCAAATTGCTTTGGTCTTTTTTTAGAATAATATTCTTATTTTGGCCCCTATTCAATGCACTGATATTACATTTTTTATTTTTTTTAACGTGCTCTTTCAGAGACTATTTTTCACTTGATTTTGTCTAAATCATCAGGTTTCATCTTTATAAATTTTATTTGTTAATCTTATTATTCCGCTTCCACTATGAAAAAGTTAGATATCTCACACCCTATTAGCACTATTTTTAATGGATCCAATTATGTGCTTTGATCTTAAGAGATGTCTAGTTTTCTTAAAAGGCAAAAACTTTGGCGTTATATTTTTGGTGATGTCACTAAACCAATCGAAAAAAAAGATGAAGAAGATGCAAAATTTTATGAACGGCTTAAAGATTGGGACAGTAAAAATCACCAAATTCTTACCTGGTTGCGTAACACTTGCGTCCCATTTATCAAAGTTCAATTTGGATGCCTTGAGACAGCTAAAGAAGTTTGGGATTTGTTAGCAAGCGCTACTAGACTACTGATGCCATTCATTGCTTTCACCTTTATGGCACTCTCAACCGTATGCATCAAAAACCAGGTCAGTTAATTAATGACTTTTTATCTGAGATGGGCGCTATATGGGATCAATTGTCACTATCTGAACCACAATGATATGACCTACGTGATGTTGCACTTTTTGCTAAAGAAATTGATGAATTGCGTGTCTATCAGTTTACTTTGGCTTTGAATGATGAATTTGAGTATGTTAGGTCCTCTCTGCTACATAGGGATCCTTTTCCCAAACTTGAAATTGTAGTTACAGAATTATTAGCTGATGAGGCTCACCTTTCTGCCTTGACACCTCGCCAATTTGTCTCCACTATCTCTACAGACACAGTTCTAGCAACTTCACAAAAAAAGGTCTGCAGGTATTGTCACAAGCCAGGGCATGTTATTTCAAAATGTTTCAAGTTACAAAATAAGAAATCCAAGTCTAGCAAGAACTCTATTCCAAACACTGTTGTTGCTGCTACTAGTACTCATGATGCTACTAGTGCTTCCTCTGCCTTAAATGACCTTCTTAGTCATGTTGACTTGGACATTCTCAAACAAGCCTTGGTTCAATCTTTCACTGGTAATACCTCTACCTCTATTTTATCTGTCACTTCAGGTACTTCCTCCTATTGGTTCTTTGATTATGGTTGTTGCAACCATATGACTGCTGACAATCGTCTTTTTAAACATAAAAATAGTATCTTTTTATCCCCCATGTTATACACACCGCTGATAACTCTTGTCTGTCTGTTAGTCATATTGGTGATGTTTCCACTTCCAACCTATCTTTGCCTAACACTTTTCTGGTTCCAAAACTTTCATTAAATTTTATCTCTGTGGGTCAATTATGTGATCTTGGTCTTGACTTATACTTTTCTAGTAATGATTGTTACGTGCAGGATCCACAGACGGGGCAGATCCTTAGGACAGGGTGTAAGGTTGATCGACTGTTTAAACTTTTTTCCCTTCAATTGTTGCTTCAAAATACCTTTGTGGCTGCTGCTACTATGACCCCATCTGTCTGGCACTCTCATCTTTCTCATGTTTCTTCTTTTAAACTCAAAATTTTATGTTCTACTGGTGTTTTAGGGCAAACTAAATATGAGGATTTTGATTGCACTTCTTGTGAACTTGGAAAATGTAATATCCCACTTGATACTAGTCAAATGTACAAAAGTATATGTGAATATGTCGGATAAATATTGTAAAGTGTGCCAAGTGAATAATGAGTATAGAATTAAGGTTATGATAAGTTAGGGTAACCTCGTATATAGTTAAATAGATATTATCAAAATTGGAATAATTTTAATTTTAATTCTTTTAAAATAATAGTTTTACACGGAAATATATTTTCCTTTATATTTAAATTGATATTCAAAGTTATATATGTAATTATGAATTAATATTGAATATTGATATTAAAATAGATATTTGTTTATTTCAATATATTGATATTGATATATTTAGTATATATTGATAATTGAAATTATGAATTGATTTATTTATACTAATATATTGATATTTAAAATGGTATTGATTTATTAATATTTTATGTATTGATATTTGAAAAGATATTGAGTTAAATTTATTTATTATTGAAAAATTGGAAATTTATATATATATATAATTGATTATATTGAATATTGATATTTGAGATAATATAAATTTATGATATTGCCAAGTTAATATTTTTAATTGAAGAAAATATTTTATTAAATAAAATATGAAATTAGATTTACTGTAATTAATTAAGAAATTGTATATTGAATAATTATGAAAAATATAGGTAATTATTTTAAAAATATTTGAAAGTGTATGTTATTATTTATAAGTTAATTATTGAATATATATTAATTATTTGCATATTATTTGTAAAGTACATGAGTAATAAATATATTTATTTATATATTGATTGATAATAATAATAATAATAATAATAATAATAATAATAATAATAATAATAATAAATGAACAAGTTATAAACTGACAACCCATAATCGGGCAAAACATAAGAAAAAGAACGGGCAGAGAGAGAGAGAGAGAGCTCCGATCTGCCATCGTCCGGCCTCTGTTTGTCGCCACGCACCGGACCACCGTGAAGCCCAATCGTCACTCCACCATCCAGCAGCAGCTCGCCTCCAACGGCCACCGAAGAGGGCCACACGCTTCTCCTAAAGCGGTTGCCGGCAGCAAGCTTCTGAGCAATTTTTCGGCGACTTCCCGACCTCCGATCATGGTGATTCTTGTATATTTGGCATCCTCTCTTCACGTGCTTTAATTTGACATATCATTTGCTAATTTTAGATAACTTTTATTTTGACTGAAATCCGGCAACACACAGGCTGCTGATGCCATTTTTGGCAATTTTCCGGCGAGTGAGGGAGAATAACATGTATATTTGGATTCCTCAAGTCTCAAGCAATCTATTGGTACCCTCGGATCGCAATTCTGTACCCGTTGAAAATTTTCGGCCACCGGATTCCGGCGACCCTGAAACTGGACATTTTCAGACAGTAGCTTTGGCTCGTTAAACCGAGTTCATTGGTATAAATCTCGTCTTTTAATTGTATTTAGATATCGAAATATGAATTTATTTATGAGAATTTAGGTATATAATTTATAACGATTTAATTAGCATAAATGGGTAATTAAATTAAGTTATATTATTAATTTGATGATTGGAAATTATTGGATAATTGGAGGAAATTAAAGTATTATTGATTAAGTTTGATTATTTATCGAATGATGATTGAAAATTATTAGAAATATTAAATTGATGAATTAAGGATTTTATTAAATTATTTTAGATGTTAATTTAGTAAAGAATGAATGAAATGACGGATGAGATTAAAATATTGAAGGTCCAGGTTTGATTATTTGATTGCAAATTGTTGATGAGTTAAATGTGTATTATTAAGGAAGTTAAGTCTAGTGTTACCGAATTTTCTGTAAATAATGTTAGAAATATATGAGAAATAAACTGTATGATTAAATCTAATAAACGATATTATGTTATTAGGGGAATATTGAAAAAGAGAATTCAAAAGATAGTTATCGCAAGTGAACGTTTAGTTAGATCGTAATTTACAGTCCAGGTGAGTGAAGAATTTAATATTTTAATTAAATTCGAAATTATTAAGAAAAATCGAATTTATTTATTTTCAAATTTTATTACAATACGTGTATTGGAATATAAATTCCTTTGATGATTCATAAGTATTAATGGTTAAATATTGACATGTATGTTACCAAAGTTTACCATAAAATATTAAAGAATTCAATTGAATATAAAGAATAATAATGTATATTGAAGTAAGTTATAAAGGCTTTATATATTCCTATTTTATAATTCATAAATAGAAAAAGGAAAATTTGTTTAAAGCTTATAAAATTATGTTTATAAGCTTCCAAGTATATATATATATATATATATATATATAGTTTCCATAAACAAGCTAAAAAATTGAAAGATGTGAGAATTGATATATATGAACAAAGTGACAATTAATGTTTCTCTTTATAAGAACCACATATACATTCTATATGTTACATTGAATAACCTTGTTCATCCAACTGTTTTGATTCTCTTGTAATTATAAGTGAACCCTGAATCTCATATAGATTATCTAAATCATGAGAACCCAATAGTGTGAAACAAAGATCCCCGACTGATGTGGGTAATACATCAGACTGTGTGCACACAGAAATCAAATATATGTGATATGATATGGGGGTATGTTCTTAAAATGAACCTCTGTCTCGAGTATGCTAAAGTGCCTCTACCCCAATTATATGGTATGGGAGCATGTTCACAAATGGACCTCTGCTTCGAGTATGCTACAAAAGCCTTTACCCCAACTATAAGGGAGTTTTATGCTTCGGACATGCCACGAGTG
>CATKHJ010209278.1:0-14324 GCA_949750685.1 Vernicia montana | reverse complement strand
AAGTAAATTGTGCTTAATTGCTTATTCATTGGATCTATTCATTGATTTTATGAATGAATCCCATCGTGATCATAATGATCATTTAATCATTTATATTGCCTAAAAAGCCTTGAAGCTATTCTATTCGCATTTCCTATATTGTATCTAGCTGCTATATCATATTGATCTATTGTGTATTCACTGAGATTTATATCTCACCCTATAGTGGTTTTCTTTTTCAGGTGCTATAGAAGTTCTGACGAGGTAAAACTCAAGCTACATCTTCTCGCTTGGGGGTTACTCTGTCTGTTTTCACTTGTTATTTTGATTATATCATAATGGATATGTATCTCCAAGAGTCAAGTCTAGAGTTCCATGGTCATTGTGATATTAAGATGTTTATATTGGTTTTATTCTGTATATTCATTTTGGGACTGTAATATATAACATTTTATCGTATTGTTTTATGGCATACATTAAATGTATGGATGATGTGGATTTGTTATAGAAATGTGTTTGGGGTTCTGATATGGGAATAGTTGTATGTATGATTGGTTATAATATAGTAATGGGTTCTACGAGTTTTCGGTGGCCTTACGCCTACCCATGCCCTAGGACCGTCGTGGCTCGAAAGTCGGGTTGTGACACCCATTCTCTTTCAATCCCTTTCTTTTAATCACTTTAGAAAATGCATGTTAATTAGAATATGACTTAATTAACTTATTAATCAATCCATGCATTTGTTTAATTAATTAGAACCTGAATTAATTAACAACTTGGTAATTAATTAAATTGGTTAATCAATTAATCAACCCTCCTTTTTATCAATCAATATGAAATATGATAAAAGACTCAAACTAAACAAACCCCATTCACAAGAAGGGCGAATTACGTGGATTTTGATCAATCTTACGCTATGTATTACTGTTTATAAGTGAGCAAGGCATTAACCGCCATTCCAGTTATTTACATGTAGGAAATATACAGTTTCCAAATTCTATTGATTTTTGCTAAATTGTTTATAAATGGAATCTCTATTGCAAACCTGAATGGTAACGCTTTATTGACACCAAATGGTATTGAATTTCCATTTCTGACAAATATTTTTCTTGCCAACATACTATGTTAAAATATTACATTCTCACTGAGTATAACTCACCCTTTAGTGGTTTACAAATTTTCAGGTTATACTGGAGGTCAAGCAAGGTAATTCTCAAGCTCCATTTCTCCGCTTAGGGTTTCCTTTGCTGTAAATGATTTTCTTGATCTCAGAATTGTAATATTATTGTATTTTGAAGAGTAAAATCTAGAGCTCCATGATCATTATTGTCTTTAGAATTTATTTTTGGATATTAGAGATTATTAATAATGGTATGTAATTATAATATGATGATATTGGATATCATGAATGTTTACTACTATAAATAAATGAAGATAGGTAATATGAATGCTATAGTATTGGGATCCTATTGATGTACATTGATATCTTCCTATAATATGTCAAATATATGAATGTGGATGTACAGTTTATGATCCTGGATATATGTATATTGTGTAATGTGCTAGAATAGCATCGAATAAGGGGGTTCTACAGGTTTAGGTGACCTTAAGTCTCCCTATGCTCTAGGACCGTCACATCTCAAAGATGGAATGTGACAAGTATGGTATCAGAGCATAAGTTTAAGTCTAGTATAGACATACTGATTGTAAGAGTCATAGTATATAAGTTGAACCATGGAGTATAGGATTCCTTATTGTTAATTACAGTCCATCATTAAGATAGTTCCGCATTACCTACATATGTTTGAATTCTTATCATCTTGTATGATATATACTGTGAAATATGAAATAACTAGTATGTATAGATATACATATACTAGTGTGAATAATTGTATGAATAAAACTTTAAATTTGCTCAAAATGATACATATGAACTAAAATATGAAAGTGAACTAATAAAAGCAAAATGGGTCGATCCCCTAGTGGTCACTCTTGAGATAAATTGAATGTGTAATACTGCAAAGAGATATCTTATGATAACTATTTGTTGAATACTGATAAAGATATCAGTGTATTCATTGTTTGTGAAAAAGCTTATATCATGTGGATAGTAATAGGGTTATGTAAACTCTTTTGTACATAAAAGTATGCACACTGTTTAGGATAAGAAATATCCTAAGGAAATTCATCTCATTAAGATGAGAGTTTACAATATATATATATAATAACGTTACCTCATACATTGCATCAACGTGTGAACACCTGTTAGAGTCACTTAGGTTTAAGTGGTAGACCTATAAAGGAGAAGAAAAGTGAAATTTATCGAAGAATATAAAAGCAATGAGGCAAAGGACTACATGAATCAAAGCGGAAGATCAATGAGTTGATCAAGAAAGGAAACGAATGCCGTCTACTATGTATTCCTCCGTAGCTCTGCTAGTGACAAGAGAGGAAAAGATTCCTCCACTATTTAAACAAATACCGAGAAGAATTAAAATAAGAATGTTGATTAACAGATGTTCTAGGAAAAAGGATCACCTTATCCTTAAGGAAGGAAGTGATTAAAGACACATAAGTTATTACATTACCTCTAGAAGAACATGTGAAATTGCCTATAATACGATGATAAATATGAATGGAGGAAGGGTATGAGAAAATTTTGTTAGACTGTATAAAAATCCTAAGAAGGAAAAATAAGGAAAAAAGATAAATAAAATAAGTGCAATAGTAAAATAATGCATTATAAGGAAAGCAATAAAAGGTAGAGTCAAAAGGACAGAAATGATGAAAAGCATAATACAAAAAGAAGTATGTATAAGTTAAGTACTAATGAAGTTTAATCAATTTGAATAAATATATTTTAAATGAAATATCTTCTGTTAAGGATGGGTTGATGAGAAGATAGTACTCAATAAGTGAGAATAGATGTTGTAAGAAACAAAAAATATAGAATGTGATCAAGAAAGGTAAATGTGATATGATGAAACAACATAGTAAACATTTAGATGAGAAGTGTAAGAAGTGATAGAGTAAGGAAAATTACAAAAACAATGAAACTATAGTGCAAAGAATGAACTAGAATGGTTAAGAAACTTTGTTTGATAAGAATAAGACTGACATAAAGAAAAAAAATAATAATAAGTAAGAGAAAAGGTATAATGATAAAACAAATGGAAGGAATAAGTTTAATCCAAGTAAGTGAATATTTAGATTTTTAATAGTAGCTAATGAGATGAAGTAATTGGAGATAGTTATACTTGATTATTATTCCATAAGGATATTGTGAATTAATCAGAATAATGACTTATGACAAATAAATTGAGTAAGAATAAGAAGCATGAATGCTTAAGAATTAGCAATGGACTAGAATAGCCTTGGCAAAAGAATAGAAATCCAAGTGATTACGAAAGAAATTGCAATTATTGATGAGACTTAAACACATTTGAAACTCACTTTGAAAAATTCGGACATGGAGCCAAAAGGAATACGAAATGGCTAAGAAGATGATTAGAGTATTATGAAGTAAGTCAAATAAAGAGTTATGTAATATAATACATGTGTTCTTTAAAAGAGGGATTTAGATCATAGAAAGTATGAATGCCCTGTGAAATGGATATATGTTGTGAATTATGATAAGACGTATTAAATTTTATATGTGTTGAAGATATAGATGCCTCTCTAAAAGGAAACCGTTCTGAAGCTAAAACATCTCACAATAGTGGGAACATGGTTTAAGATGCTACTTCGAATATCGTAACCACACACGTTGATATTATATACCATCCCAGTTGAGGCAATGCACTTACCATAGGAAAGAGAATAAGAATCACCTGTAGATGTGAAGACTATGAAGTGAGAGATTTGCAAGTGAAAGCAGGAGCTAGATAAAATGAGACAATTGAGAAAATAAATACATCTTTCCCTATTATCACAAATGGAAATTTTAATACCAGGAAATGAAAGAATACACCCACCCTCCCACCCGTTAAAATATCAAAATGAATTAATTTGGATAATATTGTTAGATGAGGAAAATAAATCTTCATGACTCTCACAAAATTGGAAGTCCCAGCAATTTAAAAGAAAAAAAAATAGAAAAGAACCTTAAGAATTTAAAAGAAAAGGGAATAAACTCAAACAGAGATCACTTGGCATGAATGCCAAAATGAACCAACCAGTAAGATTGTAACTAATAAAAGAAGAAAAATGAATGATTTTAGAGAAACATATATGATAAATATCCTTTAATGTCACTGTGAAGGAGGTCGATTCCATAGTAATCGCTCCTATTGTGAAGGAGGATAGTCCCCTAGTGATCACTCCTATTATAAAGAAGGTCGGTCCCCTAGTGATCGCTTATGTAACATGATAGTAATAACGAATTAAAAAGACTAATAAACAAACAAGAAGAAAAAAATTTCTAGTGTCTACGAAATGAGAAAAAAAAAATTCAATTTGATAAATTGAAAGGAATGTTGTAACAAGAAAAGTATTGACTTAAACGAAAAGTAAATGTATAAGAATAAAATGGATAAATTGAATATGATTATAAGAAGTATCATAGCTATTCGAAGAACGTAAATCAAAAATAATGTAAGCAGTACAATCTAAACATTAACACTTCACAAATTTGAATTAACCTTATAAATTGAGTAATATAAGTAAATACCAAAATACTGGCGTTTGAATACATTAGAGGATGACATCAACTGAGTAAAGATGCATTCTCTCTATGTACTTGTTAAATACAAGTTATGTTAAAAGAGTTATAGTGAAAATGATTACCCTCTTCACAATGCTAAGTTATTATTAATGTTGTCACAAATATGGAATTGATAGGTATGACTATGATAAGAGAAGTCAGTAAAAGAAAAGAGACGAGAATGAATAAAGAATAGAAACACAAGTAAAAGATAAGTATGAAGAATATTAGAATCTAATGTTATAAATGAAAGGAGAATGAGAACTATATGCCAATTTCATCGAAGTATGAATCATGGCCTAGATATGAGTGCTCTACCTGGGCCTACAATTGGCATACGAATAGACTCTAGAGATGAATGGGGAATTTCAATTAATCTATCATAATAAATTGGAAAATGGAAATGATAATACTCAAAGTTATGGAAAGGATATAAAGCGAATCAAGGATAGACAAAATGTAAATAAAGGTGTTAAAAGAATAACTGAGAATTTGAAAGTGTATAGCATGTGTGATTATTAAGGAGTGATAAGAAAGTTACCGTTATATAAGATTTCCTAGTGAGGAATCACATTATATGTTTTTGCAAGGTCTCAAGTAATTCAAATAATAAAGAAAGATATTAAATATAGTCCTATGTGTTCAAAGTATAGAACACTTTCCAATAAGTACATGAACAGGGACTATTGTGTTAAGTGATTAGGACTAACTCATTACATAAGATGGTTCCTTGAGTATGACATTTATACTGAATTTCATCGTAATGAAGAAAACTAATTAATCAAAAAATTTTGCTTATAAATAAGTAAATTAAATAAAAGAAGATGATAAATAGCCTGTATACAAAGGAAAGAGTAATCGAATCATAAGGTTCAAGAAATGAACAAAAGATTTAAAGAAGATTAATAGTATTAAATCTGAAGAAATGAGTACAACTAAGAATACTTGGGTTAAGTTCTTCAAAGGATAAGAAATGAATGGAATTAAAATATAAAAAAGGAAGGATTGAATAGAATCATAAATAAGGCAATGTAAGAAAAGAAGATTAAGCAGGAGTGATGAAGTGATATGATAGAAATGGCGATTTTTAAGTTGGATAGAATTGAATCACAAAAGAAGTTGTTATGTATATAACTTAATGATATCCTAAAGTACGATTGAATAAGCAAGATAGGAAAATTGTAACTGAGCTCAAATAAATCAAATTGTAATAATAAAAGAGTCCATTAAGGAATATATAATTTTAGCACGATTCGGGTTAATAAGATAATCAAGAAGCGGTAAAAATTACCAATCATAAGTCTGTGACCCAAAAAGGGAAAATCATATTATGATAAGTAAGTGTATGTCTTAAAGGATTTGGATCTTAAACGTAGAAAAAAAATCCTTTGGTAGAATCATATCAAAGATATAAAGAGAAATGATGATTTTCATGAGTTAAAACGGATATAAGAAGATATGAATATATGAATATATAGAAGTATGTAATAATATAAGATAAGAAATAGCTCATTATTGAAAAACTGAAGATTTGATAATAAAAGATATTGTGATTGGAATTAATATTGATTGCCAAGACGAAGAATAAATAATCATTAACGAGCAGAACAACTAAGTAAACCTTATATGGGAAGAAGTTTATTACATGGTAAAAGATCATGTATTCTTAAAAGATCTCTCCTATGAATGATGTTATAAGGATCAGCAAGAAAGGTAAGTTGTTTCCTTAATATATTGAACCCTTTGAAAATTTCGATAAAGTGAGGGAAAATATCTTACAAATTGATATGCCTTCGGCATTAACATATGTTTCTCATATGTTACTACATGTGAATATTAAGACAGTACACACTGGATCCCTCATATATTTTGCAACATTAAGCCATTGAGGTTAATGGAGATTTAACTTATGAAGAAGCCCCCATAATTATTTGGATAGTTGAAAGAAGAGATTAAGAAACAAGGAGATAGCTATAATTAAAGTCTATTGGTAAAACCCCAACATAGAAGGACGTTCATGGAAAAGCGAAAAGAATATGATGTTAAGATGCCCCAACTGTTTTAATCCAAATAGGTAAGTCCTTTAAAAATTCGAGGAATAATTTTCTTAAGGGGGAGAGAATATAATACCCTAGACTTCCCTAGCTATTAAACATTATGTATGAGAACCTAGAAAAAGAACACAAAGATTTGTTATACTAATATGACCAAATCTAAGTTTGGTATAATAAATTGTGTCTGAATGACCTTGAATCAATTTCTATTGTGATCAATATGATCATATGATTGCTATAAACATGATAGATATAAATGAAATTAATAATGAATATTAATGTAAATGAATAGAACAATATGAGCTAAAGTATAGCTCAAGTGTCAATGTTGTCAAAATGACTAAGTAAAGAAGTAAATGAACATGTTATTGTATAAGTGAAAGTGGGTCCCACCCCACTTGTAGTAAATTTCAGTCAAAGCATGGTTTAGGGGAGAGATATACATGTTTTTGTTATGTTGATTATTTATTCTTAAAAGGTTTAAAATAAGGCATAAGCATGTGGGTCCCATATTTGACTTAAGGAATTTTTGCTTATACAAAGTAATATTTCCTCACATGTTTATTAAGTTTAAATATATTTGTCAAAGATAAACATCTACCAAAATCTTCCAAAGATAAGAACAAATTTCCACCATTTGTTTTGGTGATTAAATCTCTACTATTTGATCTTATGATTCAATCTCCACCACACAATTTTAAGTGAATAAACATTTAAGTTATTTTCTTCTCATCTTCTTACACAACAAAGCAAAAAAAAATGTAGAACACTCTCCCTCACTCCCTATTTCGGCACACCCTCATCCAAGACAAAATCAAGGGATCTCAAGGTAATTCTTTCACAAACTTGGTTCTTTTCTTCATCCTAAGCTTGAATCTTGAGTCAATTTCATTGTATTTGAAGTATTTCTTTCTTTTTCTTCTCTTCCTTTCTTCAGCTTCCTTAGGTAACTTGGGGAACATGCTTATTTGTTTTAAACTATAATAAAATAGACTTGAATATGCTTGTATATTATGAGACAATTGATTAAATTGGATGGGTATGTTGATTGAAGGAGTTAGAGTTTTGTATTGAGGATTATAAGAGATTAACTTAAATAGCTGGAACTTGTGGCTTCTGTTTGAATAAGTTAGAATCCGAATTTACATAAAGTCAAAACATGAAAGTTGTAGATATATATCTCATGTATATTCCAGTAAAGGAATTTGTAAGATTTGATATGTATAAGGAGATATATTACTCAAACGGAAACTGACCTGGATTGATGACCTAATAGGCATTCCGGATTTGAGTGAGAGATTTGATGACCTAAAAGGCAGAACTAGGCCAAACTTAAAACATAAGAAATGATCATTTATATGTTTACTAGTTATAGGTGAAAGGAATTTACATTTTGATCACCATATCCTGTATAAAGCATATTTTAAGCTCAATTTTGGATATGTTGTATATTGATATATCTATTTTTATATTAAAAAACAATCAACCCATTTGGATTAGTAGAACATAAATTATGGTAGAAATAATACCGAGAGGTCATACTTGGTTAATAGAAAATATATGAAAGTATATTGTTTTAGTGACACCATATGATCAATAGAGTTTGATATTTAATTTAACTGAAGTTGATCAATTAACTTGTCATAGTATGAATGTCATGAATTGAAAATGAAATGATAAAAGTACAATGATTTATTGAATCATAATAATGAGATTAATGGAAATGACTAAAGTATTGGAATTCAACTTTTAGGCCTATTTGACCATTACATGAAAATGAACAAAAGTATATTATAAATTATAAAATGTGTCAACATGTGCATTTGATATTGAAATAAACTCAATATAATTGTTTTTAGTAGAATTGTCATAGTGTATTCTAAGCTAAATATAATAGGATTAATAATAGAATTAGGATAAATTAAGTTAAGTGAATTATTTAGTAATGGTCAAAGTATAACTTATATGGTACAATTGGTTGTAGAACTTGAAGGTTAAGGCAAAGAAAGTGCCAATAAAGTAAAGGAATATCTGTATTGTTGTGCTAAATGCTATATTAGAGCAAATGAGAAGAGGTGAGTTTGTAGTATTTTAATATGGTATGGGAGTTTGCCCTTGAATTATCATTTACCTGAAATATATAAATCATTGGAAGCCCTAGCTCTCATTGTATATATATCCTAAGCAACCAAAGATATTCAAATCTCCATGCTAGGGTCATACTTGATTGCCTTTGGCCTATTCGTTATTTCATTGATGGCCTTTGGCTTATTCGTTATTTCATTGATGGCCTTTGGCCTATTCGTTATTTCATTGATGGTCTTTGGCCTACCTATTAATCCATTGTTGGCCTTTGGCCTACTTGTTATTCCATTAATGGCCTTTGACCTATTTGTTAATTTATTGATGGCCTTCAGCCTAGTTATTATTTCATTGATGACCTTCGGTCTAAATGTTATGCTACCGATTCAACTGAACATTCTCAAGTTCATTTAAACTCATTACTGATAATACAAAACCTCATTGATGCTGTAATGAATATGTATATGATTTACTGTTCATATATTATGAACTTTCTTTAAATGATATTCCTGATAAGCAGAAATCCCCTTACTGATGTGTGGGTAACACATTAGACTGTGCACATGGTAAAAGTTCGCGGATAGGGCGAGCGTATCCGCCTCAGCTAGGAGGAGTGGTCCTAGCCATGAGACCTGATTAGTCTTACGCTCTGTATTACTGTTTATGAGTGAGCAAGGCATTAGTCACCACTCCAGTTATTACTATTTATGAGTGAGCAAGGCATTAGCCGCCACTCCAGTTATTTACATGTGGGAAACATACCATTTCCAAATTCTATTGATTTATGCTAAATTGTTTATAAATGGAATCTCTATTGCAAACCTGAATGGTAACCCTTCATTGACACCAAATGGTATTGAATTTCCATTTCTGACAAATATTTTTCTTGCCAGCATACTATGTTAAAATATTACATTCTCACTAAGTATAACTCACCCTTTAGTGGTTTACAATTTTTCAGGTTATACTGGAGGTCAAACAAGGTAATTCTCAAGCTCCATTTATTCGCTTGGGGTTTCCTTTGCTGTAAATGATTATCTTGATTTCAGAATTGTAATATTATTGTATTTTGAAGAGTAAAATCTAGAGCTCCATGGTCATTATGGTCTTTAGAATTTATTTCTGAATATTAGAGATTATTAATAATGGTATGTAATTATAATATGATGATATTGGATATCATGAATGTTTACTGCTATAAATGAATGAAGATAGGTAATATGAATGCTACAGTATTGGGATCCTATTTATGTATATTGATATCTTCCTATGATATGTCAAATATATGAATAGGGATGTACAAGTTATGATCCTGGATATGTGTATATTGTATAATGTGCTAGAATAGCATCAAATAAAGGGGTTCTATGGGTTTAGGTGGCCTTAAGTTTCCTTATGCCCTAGGACCGTCACATCTCAAAGACGCGATGTGACACTTACCCTCTTAAACCTCACCTTTTTATTGTTCCTTATATCTCTCTACATATAATTCAAGTACACAATAAGCTCAATTGTACTGAGTAATAACATCAAAATCTTAAATCTTAAATTTTGTCTATGAGATCTCTACTGACCCAGTCACACTGTTTCTATCACACTCACGTTATACTAATCAAATTGTTATAATTATTTTTGGACTGTAAAGTATTCACATAGGTAAGTAACATATCCAAAATTCAGATCATTTGGGGCTCTACACTATCCATGGTGACCTACTGAAGTTTGTCTTGCATCAATACCCTAGGTAGACTGACCTTTCCCCAATGTTGCTAGCATAACTCATAATTCTTAGGTCTAATGACTAAGTCCTTTTACCATATAAAATATAACATATGAAGGACTAATTCATTATTTTATAACTTGATCATAATCTATCTCTAAGGCCTCTTTTACAGTTACTCAAGTTCCATGTCCCCATTGACCCTGCATACAGGGATAGTTCTAATGCAAGCTCTATAACTCCCAAAGTGATAAGAATTTTCTCAAACCCTTTCACAAGAATCTTACACATACTCCTGCCTACATCTTCTTAGTTTTTACCATATCCAAATTCGATCTCTATGGTCCTTGAACTCAAGTTCAAGTTCTAGCACTTACACTCTCCTCCATTATGTTTTCTCTCTACTAGTACACTAAGTTTCCTTACTTGGTTTTGCCTAAGTGCTCAAACTCTTATTTTTCCCTCAAAGTTTTCCCTTTCCTCTACCTTTCTAAGCCTTTTCCTTAAGTGATTTAAATTAATAACATTCAATAAAATTCCTCAAGTGGACCGAACCACTTTTTGGCCACCAAATCTATGTCTTTCTCATCCTTTCACCATTCACTCCAATTCCCTCCAATTTTCTCTATTCATCTTCAACTTTACAACCCCCTTT
Organism: Vernicia montana; assembly: GCA_949750685.1. Taxonomy (NCBI): domain Eukaryota; kingdom Viridiplantae; phylum Streptophyta; class Magnoliopsida; order Malpighiales; family Euphorbiaceae; genus Vernicia; species Vernicia montana. Next base: position 3,132 of record CATKHJ010209278.1, on the reverse strand, counting down.
CTTCCATTCACTCACTAAATAATTATCTTCATATCAAATTCCCATCAAACCTGTTGACCTAAATTGAGTTATCAATTTTGTCAATCTCTATTTTGATCTTGACAATCAAATTGAATGATTCTAATGTTTCATCTAAGTGTATTTTGACAAATAAAATGCCTTGGGAATGCTTGGTATTTAAGAACTTGGAAAATTCTTTAAGTGTTTTGTTGGAACTATAAGTCGCACCCGCAACAGGTCAGTTGCAATCCCAACACATCCAGTAGCGATCGCGAATCAATTCAAGCCAAAGAAGCCTAAAATTAGTTGAGCTCCAAAGAGGTTCGCGATGACAATCGCGACTGCAACACTAAATGCGAAAAATATATCATGACCGCAAATAATCAGTAGCAGCCACGATATTCATATTACAAAGAAAGGTTCCAACGGCTACTTGATCAGCAAACGAAAATCTGCCATGTGTCACTAGCCGTTACAGACATATGAATGTAGCGACCGCAATTCTCGAGTTACAACCGCTAAAGCTCCATCGCGACCACTATCAAGGCTTAGCGACTGCGATTCTTGTCTGACAGAGCAATTAATGCATATTTTTTAGCTGTTGGAGCAAGATTTAGTTGTGGACTATTTGTAATAGCTCTTTGGTGGTGGGAAGCTATAAATACTCCCTCCAATGGACTTCAATATACACCAACTACTTCTCAAGCAACCAAAATCTTTCAATTTTAATTTTGAAGCTTTAAATTTTCATTCAACACACTTTGTGTTTATTGTAAGAGCATTCATTGCTCAAAGGGTTGGGTGTTAGCCATTAAACACTCACTAGGTTGGGGAGTGAGCCTTAGTAAAACCCTTGTTAGGTTTGAGTGTGATCCTTATTAAAAATACTTGTGAGGTTTTTAGTGTGAGCCTATTGAAAACACTTGTAAGGTTTGGTGTGAGCCAAAACACTATATTAGGAGTGAACTTGGTACAACTCCATAAATAGTGAAAATACCCAATTGGTGATTGGGGAGTGGATGTAGGGTTTGTTATACCCGAAGCACTATAAATTCTTATGTTCTATCTTCTTTCCTTACTCTTTGTCAATTAAATTTTTAATTACCAACCAATTCAACCCCCATTCTTGGTGCACATTGGCCAACAAGTGGTATCAGAGTATTGGTCTCATTTTTACAAGCTTCAACGTGTGAGAAAAGATCAAAATGGTCAATGAAGGAGCAAATCATCTCAAGCCTCACTTTGATGGCACCGATTATGCTTATTGGAAGCATAGAATGGAGGTTTATCTTAATAGTGATCTAATAGATGTATGGGATAGTGTTCTTGAAGAATGGAAACCTCCATCAAAGACCATTGAAGGAGAAGAAGAGATGATACCTAGGAAAGATTGAGTTGAAGATCAAAGAAAGGCAAATGGGAAGAATAAAAGAGCTATGGCTATTCTTTTAAGTACCTTGTCTAGAGAAGAATATGGTAAAGTTCAATAATATGCAAGTGCTTATAGCATTTGGAGGACATTAAAGAATTATCATGAAGGCTCCAAGCAAGTGAAGTCAAAGAAAATACAAATGCTTGTTCATGAGTATGAGCACTTCAAGATCAAGCCTAATGAGAATGTGTCACGACTCAAATTTGAGTCATGACGGTCCTAGGGCATGGATAGGCGTAAGGCCACTGAAAACTTGTAGAACCCATTACTAATCTATAACCAATCATGCATATAACTATTCCCAGATCAGAACCTGATACGCATTACTATATCCATTCCATATCATCCATACATTAAATGTACGCCATTAATTACAATACGCTTCATAATACCATGACTGAGAGAATATATCAAATATTACAAAAATTAACAATCTAAACTGTTTAATACCACAATGACCACGGAACTCTAGACTTGTCTCTTAGAGATACATACTCATTATGATATAATCAAAATGGATAAAAATATAGAAACAGAAAGAGTAATTCCCAAGTGGAAGGATGAAGTTTGAGTTTTACCTTGTCTCAACCTCTATAGCACCTAAAAAAAAAATAAACCATTAAGGGGTGATATATAAATCTCAGTGAATACATAATATCAATATGTTCTGCCGGCTAAATTAAATTATAGAATATAAGGATCAATGAAGCTTTAATGCCTTTAGGCGATATGAACAATTAGGCAATTGAAACTATCACAATGAGGTTCATTTATGATACCAATATTTGGGATTCAAAGTAAGACACTTGAATACAATTCACTTTATTTTTATTTTAGCAGAAATTAGAAATTTGAGAATGGTATGTTCCCTTTCACATTTAGATCGAGTGTCGGCTAATGCTTCGCACACTCATAATAAGTCAAGTGGAAAGCTGATCAGGTTTCCCGGCTAGGACCACCCTTCCTAGCTAAAGCGGATACACTATCCCTATCCGTCGGGCCTTCTTTACCATATGCACATGACTGATGTATACCCCACATCATATGGGGATTTCTGCTTTACACACTTTATAACATTTCAACAATAGATAGCATTAGGGATAATCAAATGAACTATAGTACTCATCAAGGAGTAAGATTTCAATGTTCTATCTTTATAACAAAGCAAGGTAGACAAAAGGTCTCAAGTGAATGTTTTAATACATTTAGGTTCATGAATAAATATCAATAGAACATAAGTTCAATCAAGTAATCAAATAGGTTCAATGAATGTGTGGTCATACAATAGGATGACGCCTATAACATATTGACTATTATGTACTCACCTTAAACTCTTTTGCTCCTAATCAACACAAGTAGAAATGATGATCACCCGATTCCTCTTGCACTTGATCTTTAGGTTCTACAAGAACCATTCCAATTAATCACAATTTTGATCATCATTTCCTAACTTATCTATAGAACCATGGTAGAGTCTAATCCCCATACTCTAGTTCTACACTTAGTCACATATCAATCAATCAATACATCACAAATCAATATAATTAACAATCAATAATCGATACACATACTTACTTTTGGGTCTAATAGACCTTAGACCAATGTCCAATTCCTTTCTCAATTATATTTCATATTGGTTGAAGACATGCATCAAATCATCATGCCACTTGAAGAAATAAAAACACATCAAAGCTTATCAC
>CATKHJ010209050.1:0-13160 GCA_949750685.1 Vernicia montana | reverse complement strand
ATAAAAACTAAAAAACAAAAACAAAACAAATTGATAAATATATTAAAAAAAAAATGAAGCACAGAATCGAAAAACACATAATCGAAGGATCAAATAACGGATCAAAAAAGGCACAGACATAGAAAAAAAAATGAGAAACCTTACCTGAAGATCCAAAAACGAAGCTCTTGATCTCCGTCTTCTTCTTTATTTCACTCAAAAAAACCCAGAAGATCTCTTTTGCTTCTCCTTTGCTGTGATTGGAATTGAATGGAGTGTGAAAGAGAGAGATAGCGTCAATTGGAAAGGGAAGGGAGTGAGAGAGCGGCCAAGAATGAGAGGGTTTTGGGATTTTTGGTTCGAGGAGAGCGAAGGGAGAAGGGAACTGATTTTGATAAAATCTGCAGGTTTAGCGACGGATTAGAGACGGCTTTGCGACAGACTAAACAGTTCTAAGTAAAACGGTGCGTTTAGATTTCGCATGTCAAATTTAGCGACGAATTATATTAGTGACGGACTAATCCGTCGCTAAATTTACAAAATCCGTCGCTAAAAATGACGCCATTTTCAGAGGTCATAATTAGCGACAAATTAATTTGTCGCTAATTTTCGTCGTTATGTCGTCGCAAATCCTTCATTATTTATTTTATAATTTCGGTCCATTTATTCGTCGTTATTCTGTCGCTAATTTAATAAATTCTAATAGTGTTTGAATCAGGTTTTTAGGTCGGATAAAAAATTACCACACTAGATGGAGTAAAAGAAAGGTGAGGAAACATCTAGATAAAGATTAATGATATCATTAAAATGGAGTAAAGAGAAGATTTCTTATTAATTAATGCTATTATTCCAAAGTAGATTAACATGGGAGAGGAAATTCAATTCAACTTGTAATTTGTTGTCATTTATAAGCTAATAGCAACCAAGTTTTTTTTTTTTTAACCTCTATTAATTATCACACTTCTAGATTCCATATACCATCTCAAAAAATTTCTATATAAACAGCCTTTTCTTCCTTTCATTACCACACAAAGCCATTACTCTTCCAATCTCTGTCAAAACTAGTTATAGCTATCAAATTAATGGCTCCAAGCATAAGCAAGAATGCCCTTGATATCATAGGCCTTGTAGATGGTGATCAGCAACCATTGTCAACAACTCTTCAAGGATCAACTTTTTTGCTAATGACCATCCAATTCTTACTCAAGTCCCTCCAAACATTATAGCCACACCATCACCATCCCCATTTCTCTCTTCAAACAAGACCAAAAACATGGTGGGTTGCTTCGTGGGATTTGAATCCGACAAGCCCAAAAGCCACCATGCATGTAGTGCCCATTGGTAAACTTTTTTTTTTAGTACTTCTCCCATTGGTAAACTCAATGGTATAAGACTCATGAGCATATTCAGATTCAAAGTTTGGTGGACCACCCACTGAATTGGCAATAGTGGAAAAGACGTAGAACATGAAACCCAAATGATGATTTTAGATTAAAATGACTTAGGACGCCCTTATGTTCTTCTTCTTCCGCTCCTTGAAGGGAAATTCAGAGCTTCATCTTCAGCCTGGGGTTGATGATGATTACGTGGACATATGTGTAGAAAGTGGGTCCAAAAAAGTTTGTGGGTCCCGCTTTAGAAGTTGTCTGTATATGCATGTCAGTGATGACCCTTTTACCCCTTGTTAAGGAGGCTATGAAGGTTATAGGGGTACATTTAGGTATATCTTTAAGCTTCTTGGAGAGCAGAACCCACCAGGTATATAGTAGATAAATTTGGGTGGTATACTTGGGATGCTTTTTATCTGAATGTACACCCTAAAGGTGTATGGGAAGGGGTAAAAGGCCTTGTGGAGAGTGGGGTGCCCTCCAGGATTAGTCCTTATTGATGATGGTTAGCAATCTATATGTCATGATGATGACCCTATTACTGACCAAGAAGGCATGAATATAGAACAGCAGCAGGATAAAATTTGAAGAAAATTACAAATTTAGAGACTATGAGAGTCCTAAGATACCCTCTAACAAGGGCATGGGTGCCTTTATCAAAGACCTTAAAGAGGAGTTTTAAGAGTGTAGAACACGTGTATGTTTGGCATGCTCTTTGTGGGTATTGGGGTGGGATTAGGCCCAATGTCTCTGGAGTGCCCGAGTGTAAGGTAATTACCCCAAAATTGTTGAAGGGGTTGCAAATTGACAATGGAAGATTTGGCCGTGGATAAGATTGTGAACAATGGGAGTAGGACTGGTCCCACCAGCGATGGCCCATAAGATGTACGAAGGACTTCACTCTCATCATGAATCGGTGGGCACTGATGGTGTCAAAGTTGATGTCATTCATGCAAGTTCTCCAACACTAATCTTCTTTTTAAATTGTCTAATTAATATTCTAATTAATCATTAACTCATTAATTTAAAAAAAACTATTGGTTAATTAATTAATTAATATATTATTAATCGTCAATTTGATTGTTTTTATGAAAAATTAGCTCATTATTTTTTTTCTCATTATTTTTATTTTTTTTCTTAGTGTATGTAAATGCTTTGTGAAATAATAACATGCAAATCCTAATTCTAGCTAGTGTGAAACTGCAATGCAAGCATCTTGGTAATGGCAATTGCAGGATTCATACTGAGAAAGTCTTTCATTGTGTCAGGCCTTCCTATTATATCTAGATAGCATTAGGGGTATACAATCCATCTGTTGGATAAATAATTTTTATTAATAGAATAAATTAAAATTATATATTAATTGAACTAAATCGAGTTGAAATAATTATAAAATTAAATTAATCTAATTAAAATATTAAATTTAGATTAAATAGGCTACATTATGGTTTTTCGGTTAAAAAAGATGAATATTATGAAATGTTTTTTATTTTTTAAATTCAAATATACTATGAATATTTATCACTTATAACATTGAAAATTTTAATTTATTTATATAAAAAATAAATAAATTATGGTATAAAATAATGTCACATAATATTAAAAATAAATATTATATCATAATATTTTTTAAATGTAAGTATATAAATTAATTGTACATCAATTAAATATAAATTCATAAAAGAAATTAAAAAAATGAAAAATTTAAACATATAAACTAATTGGCACAAAAAAAAAAACTAATTGACACATTGGAATTCATAATTTATTTATCTAAAGAAACGAAAAAAAAAAATAAATCGATCGGTTCGGTTAATTTGATAAATAAAATTTCTTAATTGAATAAAAACCGAAAAATAAAAATTTTATATTTTTTAATCGTACCATTAATTATTTTATTTAATCAAATTAATTTAATTAAACTATATCAATTCAGTTGGATTATTCAGCTTTTACTTATTAATGCTATAGATAAAATCGTTGGGTGAGTATTTCGAGGTTTTGCAATTTTTAGCTATTTTTGTCCCCAGTGTATACACACATCATGCCAAAGAGAGAACCCAATGTACCGCTGGGTTGTCATGAAGCTAGTGAGCCTCCTAGTAGTGTCCTTGAGCTGTTAAGGCAGGATAGTATAGCTGTCCAGGCGTTTTGCCTCCCTTCAGTGAAAAAAAAGAACCCAAGTGTGTCATTATTGTTAATTCACCTGTTTCAGCTCTGTTCTATGCATCTAAATTTGCTTTGCTTACCTACTATCTTTACAGGAAAAATCAATGAAATGAATATCAAAGCTGTCATAAAAAAGAAAAAAATTATTAAATAAAATTGAAAATATACTAATTTTACATTTGAGTCTTAAATCAATTTATTTTTAATTAATAGTATTGAATTAATCTTACTATCATTTAGGACAGTTAGATACAGTATAACTGTAATTTTATATAGAACTTGATAATAAACTCAATATTCGAATCCTTTTTTTAATGGTAAAAAAAAATAAAAAATAGAAGAGTATTGCGACGACCTAAATTAATGAAGGGTGGTTGGTACTGATATAGGGCCATAAAAATGGTAGTTAATTTGTGGTGCTATTCATGGACCCATATAAAAACTTACGGTCCCAGAAGCTTATTAGCCGATACTGGTTTTAATTTGAGTAATGTGATTTTTTTTTTTTTTATTTTATCAAGAGATGTTTTATACAAGTCAGATACCAATTACAAATGTCTACAAATGTTAGAGGGAATGAGAAAAATAATTAAATTATCTCTTAATTTATGAATAATCATATGCTAAATTGTATAAATTTTATTTTTTATGAAAATGACTTCCAATTAAAAACATATTACTTATATATTTTAAATTATATAAAAATTTCAATCAGTTTGATTTTAATTGAATTTTTTGTGCAAAAATTAAACTGAATCGAAATTTAATTCGGTTTGATAAAATTAAAGTTGAACTGAACTAATTAGTTCGTTTAATTTTATTCAATTTTGATTTGATTTTGTTCACACCTGGCTACAGATATCCTCTGATAAGGGTATGGGTGCTTTTATTAGGGATCTTAAAGATGAATTTAGGGCATTAGAGAATGTACATGTTTGGCATGCATTTCTTGGATATTGGGGTGGGATTAGACCCAATGCCCCTGGCATGCCTTTGTCTAAGGTCATTGTTCCTAGATTGTCACAGGGCTTGCAAAAGAAAATGGATGACTTGGCTGTGAACAACATACTAACGTATGGGCTTGGGTTTGTCCCACCAGAGATGGCCTGCGAAATGTACGATGGACTTCACTCCATCGGCTAGGATTGATGTGTTGGGGCCACGGTACTAAAATGCAAAATAATAACAATCAATAAAAATAACATCAGTAATTTAATGTGATTCACCTTTACTTTTGAACTACGTCCACGGGACAAACTCCGAATAAAATACTTTTACTATTATGAATAGTAGGTACAAGAGAGTCATCTCTAGATTAAATTTAGAGGCAATACAATATTATAATGAGATAAATCCAAAATAGCAACATTCACAGTGTTTCTCAAAAATACCCCAAGTATTTTTCTCACTATTTTGTCACTCTCCTTTTTAAAAATTATTTCCTAAAAATAATAAAACTCTCACAAAATTTTTCTTCAGATAAAATTGTTTTCTGGCTCCTTAAAATTGCTTGTGCAATTTTCTACTGCACATTTTTCCTTCCATTTGCATGGCTATTTATAGCCATGCAATGTGCAAGATTTTCAATGGTTTGTTGAGCTAACAAATGAGTGGGTTGTTGAGGAAATTACGGAGTGGTTTTTTTTGACTTTTTTTTTCTTAATTTCAAATGTGTGGGTCCCTCCATGTGAGAGGGACTCCACAACATGATGGTGTCAATATTGATGTAATTCATGTAAGTTATTGATTTTGAAAATCGAACTCTTTTGATAAATATTACTGTATCATAATAATTTTGCTTTAATATTGTTGCAAAAATTTTCTGCAGTTGCTAGAGATGGTATCAGAGGAATATGGTGGGCAAGTGGAAGTTACTAAAGCTTATTACAAGGCATCGAGTGCTTCAATGAGGAAACATTTCAATGGAAATGGTGCTACTGCGAGTGTGGAGCAAGGCAATGACTTATGTTCCTTGGAAAAGAGCAAATATCACTAGGACGGGTTGGTATGTGTACTTGAGTTGAGAATTAGGAAAAATTAAATATAATTATCTTTTTGAGATTGACTGTTAATCAAATTGAAAATAGAAAAATATTGTGTAATTTATAATACTTAATATTGCATTGCAGGAGATGATTTTTGGGGGTCGGACCCTGCAGGAGATCCAAGGGGGTCATTTTGGCTACAAGGATGACATATGGTGCACTATGCCTATAATAGCTTGTGGATATGCAATTTCGTACACCCAGATTGGGACATGTTCCAAACAACTCACCCATTAGCCGAATTCCATGCTGCATCCAGGGCTATTTCTGGAGGACCAGTTTATGTGAGCGACCGTATTCGGCAACACAATTTCAAGTTCCTTAAAACATTAGTGTTGCCAGATAGGTCCATTATACGTTGCCAATCTTATGCTCTTCCTATTAGAGATTGCCTGTTTGATGACCCTTTACATGATGGCAAAACTATGCTCAAGCTCTGGAACCTTAACAAAGTATGATAATTAATTAATTCATAATTATTAAATAACCTTCTAATAAATTGATATTTAAGCATCAATTTTTATTATTTTCATTTGGTTTTGTTTTAGTATACAGGAGTACTTGGATTGTTCAATTGTCAAGGATGGTGTTGTATAACTAGGAGGAACAAAGGTGCTCCCAATTTTTCAAACAGAGTGGATTGTTGGCAAGTCCTGAAGATATTGAATGGAAAAATGGGAAAAACCCAATTCCAATTGTTGAAGGAGTGAGCACATTTGCTGTGTATTTATCCCGGAAAAAGAAACTTAAGCTGGTGAAATTAACAGAGAGATTGGAGTTTTCACTAGAGCCATTCACTTATGAGCTGCTTACAGTTTCTCCAGTGCAAGTCTTGTTAAGGAAATTGGTCCAATTTCCTTCAGTTGGATTAGTGAATATGCTAAATTGTGGTGGTGCAATTCGATCTATAGAGGTTGATGAGGGCGGAAATTGTGTGAGAATTTGAATCAAGGGAAATGGAGAAATGAGAATATTTGCATAAGATGAGCGAAGAGTTGTGGAATTTGGATTACTTCCACCAATAATAACAATACAGGTAAATAGAGTGAGAATAATTGTACTAACAAATCACCACATAGTAAATTTTCAAGAAAGAGAGGTGGGTCACAAGGAACACACTTAAGTACCAAATCTTTATTTAGCCATAATTTTACAAAGACAAGTAATTTAATAACACAATAATTTATTACAACTATACCCGACAATAGCTATTAAATAGACATAAAGAGAACACCAAAATTTTAATAAGGTTCGATCAATTATGCGTACGTTCTCAGACACTATCAAAATAATATTTCAATATAATTTTAAAGAAATATAACAAAAGAAAAAGAAAAGAGAATACAATTTAAAATCTTAAAAATATGAGATACTTTAATTGTTGGGATGAGATAAAACTAAAGGAGGAAAGTCCTTTTTATAGTTTAAAGGACTCCTCTCTCCCACCCACATTTATGTGGGATTAAGAATGAGTCATAAAGTCAACACCAAAAAAGTGTAAGATTGATAGGGTGGATGTAGAGTTCTGATATGGTGATTATATGGTTACAATTCAACTTCCTTGGCTTGATTCTCCAGGATTGTCCTTGATTGATTACTTGTTTTGAGTTGATTGTTGTACATTGTAGTGCTAGTTGAACTTGAACATGACCATAATAATAATAAGCAATGTTTGGTTCTTAGGAGCCCTCATTTGATTATGATTATATATAAATAAATTTAGCATTTTCTGATATATGTAATTCCACATTCTAAGATGAGTAAGAGTAAAGTGAAAATAATTCATTGAATTTTGCTATTATTTAAATTAATTATTAATACTCTTCCCTATCACTACATACAAAGGAAAGGAAAAAAAAAAAAAAAAGTGGTGGTTTGTGAACAATATGTTAAAGGAAACGACACCGTGTGAACCTATACTATGATAAAGAAGGAAAGATAAAGAAAAAAAAAAAAACGATGCCGTTTGACATTTTGAGAAAAGGAATTAAGAAGGGAGAAATACCAGAGAGACGCAACACAGATGTGGGGCTATAGCCAGCTACTGAGAAATCCTTTCCTTTGATAATTGTGTGTGTGTGTGTGTGTGTGTGTGTGTGAAGGAATAAGAGGAGAAATCCAAATTAGGAATCCAACATTGTATTTGTACTAACAAACAATGAATTCTTCCAAGTACATGGATAAGCAAATCACCCAACTTTCCAAATCTCGAGCATCATCTTTCATACACGATGATGATGATGAAGATGAAGACGATCAAGATCACGGCTTCGAATTCCATCCGATTCACTCCTTACACTCCAATACAAAAGCTCTCGATGGAACCCACCTCAGAGTATCATATTCTCTCTTGAGCTTTGCATCTATTTTCTTGTTTTTTCTATGTGGTATTTTGTTGCCTAGAAAACAAGAAACTAAGATACCCTTTACTTAGTTGAATTTCCCTTTTCCGTACTTTAGATAAAGATATAAACTTTATGGTATTTTTGGTTTGATGAAGAGTAGCTCAGTTGAGTTAATTTTTATGTTAGTAAATAGTTGGATTATGTTGTGCAATTAGTTTGCAAAATTAATGATTTGCTGTATATGTTGAAATTATGCTCACTTAAATCATGTTTAAAGTGTTGATTTGTTGATAATTACAGGGTTGGAGTTCGATGGACCCTATTGATTCTACAAAATTATCTGGGGAGAAAGTTGGGATTTGCAGTGATGTAGAATTGATTTCCAGGATTGATCAAAAGTTGAAGGAACACGCTGATGTTTTGCTGCACTCAGTGCAGTGTCTCAGTGCACGAGTATCTCAGATGGAAAGTAGAACCCGCCAAGTAGAAAATTCCTTTGATGATTTGAAAGAATCTATTGAATTTGGTCATGGAAGAACTGACAGAAAGCTAAGGGACCTGGAGAATATTCTAATAGAGGTATGTTTTAACTTCTTACATTCTTTAATTTGTTTTGGCCATTGTCCCCAAGTTGTGTGTCTGTGTGTGTGTATGCTACTTGAGATACATAAAACAACAGCTCAATATAGGACAAATTCCACGCATTTTTGTGGCAAGTTCTTTAAATTTTTTAGCTGTTTTTGTGGCGAGCTAGGGTTTGGAAAAACTGGGGATTTAGGGTTTGACATTAGAGAAAGAGAGGTCTAAAATTTTCAGGTTGAATGATTGGTTGTTTAGTGTGTCGGAAAAAAAGTGGTTGTTTTGTTGGCTAGAAGCACAGAACCAGGTTGCAGTAGAGTAGTTTTCTTATGTCTTTCTTGACAGAGTTAGTTAAAGGGAAACTGGAAAAGGTTGGATATACACGAAGGATTAAAGGGTTTTGATGTGTATTAATGGTTCCATTTTTAGATTGGAATATTGAAGTTTAGGAGCTGGTTTGATTGTTGTCATTGCTCACCAACGTGTTCTATATCAAAAATATTGGCAAAAGATACAAGAGTGCTGCAGAAAGTCATTTAGCAAAATTTCCAATCATATAAATGGCACTAAAGAACTAAATTTGTTAAATGACATTATGAAGCCTATGTGATAATCAATCCATCTAACAGAATCTTAATATAGTTAAATTTGTGAAGGCATATTTATGGCATGACTAGATAAGCTACACACAATTTGGAAACCTACTGTTAGAATAAGTAACCCCATGGCAACAAATGTGACATTTTGTTGAAGGGAATATGCTCCTAGTCAAGTAGGCTTCAATTAAAGGTAGGTCCGACTTAGATTTTGATGCTTTACTGTGTCACTGATATTTTGTTAATCCTCTAGTGTATGAAAAGGCCTTATTATAGCTAAATGAATCTTCTGTTGAGCAGTATCATGTGAAGTTTTGATTCTAAGTTCTAAAAGTCTTGAACTCATTGTCTCATTAAAATTTGTAGGAAGTCTACAGATATATGTTCATATATTTTGTATTCTTAAAATTGACTATTATGAGTTTGTTGTGTGAGAAAGAATTGAATTGTGTGTGTGCATATAATCCAATTTCAATGACCATGCAATTATTCCTTCCAGCTATAATTGAGGAAGTATAGCATTAGGGTAGAATGTCTTGGGTATTCTATTCAAAGCCCATGCTAGGATGAGAACTATGAGATTAATGGATCACCCAACTGAAGGGTAAGGAATCAGATTAATTTGTTGCACTTTGAATACCATTCACATGTCTAGGAGAACAGTTTGTTTGACAATCAGAGTTTGAGTGCAAAAGGTGGATTACAATGAGAAAGAAATATGGACACCAACAAAAACTTTAGCTCTCAGAAGAGCTTTCACACAGTGTAAACCTTCACTAGGTAGTCCTTATATATTTGTCTTTGTTCCAAAATCAACCTGTTATATAATTTTAAGTGCACCCTTAAGATTGAAGCATTTGCAATCTGCATCTAGGGGTATATGCATCTGGTGCAAAAAAGAAGCACAAGAAAAGTCAAATTTTAAAAAACTTGAGAAACTTAGAATTTTGGCCTAGATTTTCTGTCGGGATCATTGGGGACATTGTTGAGCACTTCATAGAATTATAGTCCTTATAGAGTCTTAGGAGCATGTTTATTTTAGTAAATTAGATGTTGGTCCAGTACTTTACTGCTTCCAAGTTCAAGGGTATTTTTGCTTTAGGTATGAAGCCTAAACTTTTTTACTTTACTTTTCATGTGCTGTGAACAGTGCCTGACTTGCATTAAGAACAGTGAAAATCTCTTTCTTAATTTTGTTTCTCAATCCTACCCCTCTACAAAATCTAATTGTCCACCTGAATTTCTACTCCAATAAACCCAAAATCAAACTTGAATAATGAATAATCAGTCTTGCAAGCTGTTCCATGCTGCGTCTCAAACAAACTAGGTGAACAATGTCAATCTTTAACCGAGAAGATGAACAGTAAAAACTCGTAATCTTGATAACTATAGTCCTCTCCTTGAGGGGGTGAGGAGGCCAAGTCAGTGTGTAAAAACTTGAAGATTCAGCTGCTCAAATATCCGAAAGGGCAAATACTAGTGACAATATACTTGTCTAAGCAAAAGAAATGAACAGGAGTAGTGGCATGAATGTTTACTCAAAATTTTCCCTCTGAACGAGTGATTTCTCATAAAAAACAGATAAATTGCAAATTTTTGTTGGAGCAATTGGTTTAACCAGGAATCTATTTGATTCCCATCTGTGCTTAATAAATGCCATTTGCAAATTTTTCCAGATTCAGGGTGGGATCAAAGATCTGAGGGATAAACAAGAGATAGCAGAGGCTCAGCTGTGGCTGGCAAAGGTTTGTGCGTCCAAGGATGATCCACAACAGGAAAAGCAAAATAGCACTGTTGAATCAAGTTCAGGCGCCAAAGCATTGTCATCAGTCTCTCAGCAATCCCACCAACCACTTTCAGTTCCAGTTTCTTGTCAACAGCCAGCTCTTGCTTTCTCTTCTAATATTACAAACTTACCTCTACAGATTCATCCTCCAATAGCATCTGCAGCAACAGCACCGCAGGATCCTTCGCATTCAGCTTCTTACCGTCCAATAGTTGCAGCCATGGCACCACAACATTCTGCCCAGTTTCCACAGAATATTTTCTCTTCTGTTCCACAGCAAGAATCTTACTGCCCACTGCCAGTTTTTGTTCCAGGAATCAATCATCAACAGTATGCACCTCCAACTCAGCAGACACAGCTATCACCTCATACTCAACAGCCTTATCAACCACCACCTTATCTTCCGCTAAACTTACACATATCTCAGTTGCCCCAAGTGCACCCACCTTTTACTATGGCAAGTCCTCAAGTCCATAACCATCATCCTGAAGAAGTTCCTTTTGTGCCATCTCAAGGCATCCACAGGTCTTCTCAGCCACATGATAGACCTCTTCCTCCCCAACTATTCAATTCTGGTTCTGCTGATCAACCCTTGAACTTCCACTATTCAGAATCTACTTCTGCAAATTCACAAGCACAGGGGCTACAACCACGGGGGTACACTAATATTGTGGACTTTTATAATTATAGTGCTCCTACATGCAATAGCAGTTCTGCTACAAAAACCCTACAACCCTCACCATCTCCTCCAGTGAGCAGTGGTGAAAGTAGTTACTCCAGATTGCCAACAGCCCGCATATTACAACATGTTATTCCAACCGCCAAAAGTGTGGATGATGAATCAAGCACTGATGGGAGTGGAAACAGGATGCCAGTTGATGATGTTGTTGACAAGGTAGTTGCTATGGGATTTCGAAGAGACTTGGTGAGAGCAACAGTGAAAAAACTGACAGAGAATGGCGAGTCAGTAGACCTTAATACTATGCTGGATAAGCTGATGAACAATGGATAACCTCAGAATCTTGGGTCATGCAGTGAAACTGTCAAAGTGTTGCTTTATCTTCAAAAGCTTTGTTTGATATGCTCTGTATAGAATATTGAACTAGCAATTTATGAATCCACATTCCTCAACTGAAAAGGATTTACACAATTTCCTGTTTGTTGCTTTGTAAAATAGATATTGTAACTGGACTTTATGGGTTCTGTTGTTTGTGAATGTAAATACTGGTTTCCATGCCTATATGTAGTGTGTGTGTGTGTATATATATATATATATATATATATATATATATATATTCAAGCTTCCTTTTTCTACAATCACATTACTTAACTTCCTATTCTTTCCATGGAATTAGCTGACTTTAGGTACATGCACAACTCAATCACTCTTAATGTAGTCTTTCATCCCAATGTTAACCTATTTTATTTTGGAGTACATCCTTAATAATTAACAATGTTCAAGTTGTGGGGTGTTTTAAAGGTGATTTATTATGTTCTGTCCACCACAGAGTTTTGGTTGGTTCTTTATGGAATAAGATGCAATGATGCATGTGTGGAAAGGGAAAAAAAAAATGGAAACAAAAGGTGTGATTATAGGTGGAAATGATCCTGAGAGAAGGAAAGAAAACAATTCTGCTCTGCCAACAGAATATTTCCTTTTAAGTATTCATTGTGCATATGCTCTGAAAGCCCATGTCCAATTATTGCAAAGTTGACTCCAAGTGTCACCTTTCTTGATGGCATTTTGGTGGCTGGCTGAGGGCACTTGACTTCCTCAGTTGAGGTTTTAGCCGTCTACTTGTTTCCTAATTCTTCTTCTTCTTCTTTTTTTTTTTTTTTTTTACCTTAATTCATTTGCATTCAGCTTCAGCTGCTGCTAGGGCTGAGCACATACTGGACTGCATAACTGATCTAAACTATTTTAAAAAATTAAATATATTTGTTAAGAATTGAATCGTTGCAAACCACATGATTTAATGAAACGTATCTGAATTTTTGTATTAATTTAAATTGAGATCCGTCTCAAATCGTACAAATTCTAATTATACCAAAAATCTGAATACCCGAATCGATTTATTAATTAAAATATGAATTTTTATATTTTTTATATGTATTCATATATTTTATATGTGTGACAATAATATATATATATATATATATATATATATATATATATATATATATATATATATATATATATATATATATATATATATATATGTTGCATATTGTTGTGGAATTCGGGTTTTTTATTTCCACCAATAATAACAAAT
>CATKHJ010209041.1:0-13127 GCA_949750685.1 Vernicia montana | reverse complement strand
TAATTAATTTTTCAATTAGTTTCCACCCACTCCCAATTAGTTAATTAATTAAAAATTAATTTTAATTAATTAATTAATTTTTCAATTAGTTTTCACTCAACTTGATTAATTAATCTTTTTAATTAATTAAAGTTGAGTAATTAAGCAACCAAGTCACCAAATTAATTCATTTTTCAAAACCAAAATCGATAAAACAGTATTTCGGTCCGGAAAATCACCCCGCCCACTCAAAATCCCTCCAAAGAGAAGGTACATCATCTTATCTCACCAACCCTAAAATCATCCCAAATCAAATCAAATCAATATGACCAATCCCTAAACTCCCCCTTCCACCTCATAGTGGAATGAACTATGTGGGTTTTGATCGCCATTTAATGGGGTACGTAGGCAAGCTTGGAATCTAAATCTAAGTTTCAAATCCAAATCCCAACCAATCCCCTTCCCCCTTTTATTTTACAAGTAAAACGTAAATTATACTTTCCTTGTAAATTTCAATTAAAGCAATTAATTATTCAATTATTTTGGAGTAAATTAGCGATTTTGTGATTTTCCTAATACCCATAAGGGTTAGAGGAAATACTCTCCTTTACTTGTGGATGTTTAAATATCTGTTTTTTATTTTTTCCATCTGTCTCATAATTATGTCATGCTCATGCATTATAAATTGTCATTAAATACTTGTCATTAATGAAATTAATTTTCAAAAGTCAAATTAAATTCAAGAGCCAAATCGAGATTATTTAAAACTAAAAATCTAGTCCCCGAGCTCAACTTGATTCGAAAATTAGTGATTTTATACTTGGGTAAATTAATCTAAGATTAATAAATTGGAGTCAAAAATGGGTTTTTTCTTAATTTTTTCCATATAAATAAATTAGGGTGGCGACTCCCGAATCCTTTTCAAAAATCAATTTTTCGAGACTATAGCCGCTTCCAATCGTGAGCACCGAAACTCGTATCTTAACATCCCTTAAAAATCACTCCGCCTTTCCTTAAGGCAACCATTTCTCCCTAGCGAGGGGAGGGGCGTTTGGGCGAGGCCTCACACATTCACAATCATATGCTAGGATGTCTTTATGCATTCGTAATGCATAATTATATACATATATATAATATACAGCAAATGCAATGCATGATAAACAAAAAAACATATTAAAAAGTATCACTCATAAACTTAGCAAAAATCAAACTAGCTCGCCTCTTAGATTGAGGCATCTGGCAGCTAGGAAGATGCCTGAAACATTAATACTGTACAATAAAGGATACATTAGAATACAGACAAAGCCAACCTTAACCTTTAAAGCTATATCCAAACGACTCTAAAAATTCTGCCGAAATTTCAACAGAACCTCCCCTATAACTAGGACATTACCCCACTAAAATAAAAGAATTAATCACTTCTAAATAACCATCACGGCTCACAACAATCATCAACAACGACCCCATCCTGGGTCTCCAAACTCAACAAGCTTCAAAATGACTTCAACTCATCAATTATCTCAACAATCAATTTAATTAACTTATAAATCTTCTAAATCACTATAAATTTACGTATTAAAGAAAAACACATAAGTAAACTCATATAGTTAAATTCATAGAAAATTATAATAATTATAAATTCATATACAAATATCAAAAATATGTATTGAAAATAAATAGCATAATTAATTCTAAACATTTCAACACTTTAAATTATTTTATAAAATTAATCACGTTCAATACTCAAATTAAAGCCATATAAATAAATCAAATAAATAAATTCATAAAATTACTATTTAAAGAATAACATAAAATAAAATAAAATTTATCAATTAACTCAAATTTCCATAAATCATATAATTTTATTCTTAATAATTTCATAAAATTTCATAATAATTTATACATAGACCAAATTAATTCTAATATCATCAAATTAATTTAGTTTCATAAAATTATTTCCAATTAATTCATAAAATTTCTAATAATTTTAAATTCACCAATTTAACTCCATAATAAAAATAAAATCCATATTAATTTATAAATCATTCAATTTAATTCCATTAACACAAATACTCCATAATTATATATATTTACATTTTTCCAACTCAAAATATATTAATTAAAATTTAAGCATCAATATGCAAATCGAGAGTTTCAGAATTACCAACGCGAAATTGGATCGAACTAATATCGTAGAATGCGTCGGAAAGTCGAAACAAATCTGTTGAAACTGGACCCTCGCGTCGCCGCCATGCTCCGCTACCGGCCGGCCACGCGCCGCCGCTACTGGTGGCTCTAGAAGTGAAGGATACCATATGACTCATCTCGACACTAAGAATCCAAAAATGCTCATCACTCGCTAGGACTAGTTGTTGTTTCGCTGAAAATTGATCAAAAAGTTTCGACCAACATAATCTTCTATCTCCAATTTTGGTGAGCTTCAGGGGACAAGGTGGGTATCATCTTAAAGCTGGGGTTGAGAAGGTTCCATTGGTACCAACATCATCGGGAATGGAGCTCGAAAACGGCCAGAATCGTCGCCTGAAGTTCTGTCATGACCCATCTTTGAGCCATGACTGTCCTAGGGTATCGGAAGACATAAGGTCACCTAAACCCGTAGAACCCTTTATAATAATTATTAACTCCCATTAATTACTAAGTTATCATTACCCCAGAATCTAAACCATAATTACCATTTCTTAATATCCAATAACATATAAAACATTTATGAAGTAATCAGTTATTTATTTAATACCATTTACATGCTTTTACTTTTGAACTCCATTTTCCATCAATTTTATCACAGCTCATTATAAATTACCTAAGTGCTTGGACTATAATAATATTATATCAAACCATATACCATGCAAATAATATTCTAAGTTATATCATTATTACAGACTTTGAAATCCATGGAGCTCTAAAGTGAAACTTTCGAAAATATTGTGTATCCATACCATAACATCAAAATAGCAGTGCAATTCCCAAGCGAAGATATAGAACTTGGAATTTTACCTTGCTGACCTATCAATTGATCCTGAAAATAAACAACAAATATGGAATGAGACAAAGCTCAATGAGTACAGAATAATATAATATAGAATAAACAAATAATGTACAAATATTGGTGGTTCCTTTTAACAACAAGCGATGTGAATCAAAATTTTTTCTTATGGAACAACTTTCATATTTATAACAGATATTATATCTTTAGCAAAAATAATTCATTTTCTTGGAAACGATGTGTTTCCCCCATAATAAATCGAGTGGCGGCTTACGCCTTGCTCACTCCCACATACCTAGTTACACGCACAACTGATCAGGTCATATATACTGGGGACATTAAACCTTTTTCAGCTAAGGTTCGGATACTCTTACCCTATCCATGGGTTCCATTACCATTGTACACAAGATCCGATGTATTGCCCCACATCATAGGGGTATTCTGCTTATCATGGTATCATTATAACAATATGTCTTTTCTATCCATGAAATGATTCAATGGATAATTGTGAGTCCTCGCCCGAAGGCCCCTCCCCTCGCTCGGAAAAATGTGTGCCTTAAGGAAAGGCTAAGCAATTTTTAAGGGAGGTTAAGGTACGGGGTTTCGGTGCTCACGATTGGAAGCGGCTATCGCCTCGAAAAATTGATTTTCGATTTTTGAAAAGGATTCGGGAGTCGCCACCTTAATTTATTTATATAGAAAAATTAAGGAAAAATCCATTTTGACTCCAATTTATTAATCTTAGATTAATTTACCCAAGGATAAAATCACTAATCTTCGAACCAAGTTGAGCTCGGGGACTAAATTTTTGGTTTTAAATAATCTCAATTTGGCTCTTAAATTTAATTTGACTTTTGAAAATTAATTTCATGAATGACAAGTATTTAATGACAATTTATAATGCATGGGCATGGTATAATTATGAGTGCATGGAAAAATAAAGAGCAAGTATTTAAACAATCACAAGTAAAGGAGAGTTTTCCTCTAGCCCTTATGGGTACTAGGAAAATCACAATATCGCTCATTTACTCCAAAATAATAACTAATAACATTAATTAAAATTTACATTTACAATGGATTGACAAATAAAAAGGGAAGGGGATTGATTGGGATTTGGATTTGAAACTTGGATTTAGATTCCAAGCTTGCCTACGTACCCCATTGAATGGGGATCAAAACTCACATAGTTTATTCCATTATGAGGTGGAAGGGGGGTTTAAAAATTGGTCAGATTTGATTGGTTCAGTTTGATTTAGGATTTGAGTGAGAGTAAGAGATTATACCTTCTTTTTGGGTGGTGGAAGAGTGATTTTGCCGGATCGGAGTTTCGTTTCGGAAAACAAGATTGGTTAAAAAAAGAGATTTGATTTCTTAATTATCTAATTTTAATTAATTAAAAGGATTAATTAATTAAAAATGATTAACTAAAAATATTAATTAATCAACTTGGGTGAATACTAATTGAAAAATTAATCAATTAATTAAAATTAATTAACTAATTTAAAGTGGATGGAGACTAATTGAAAAATTAATTAATTAATTAATTAAAATTAATTTTTAATTAATTAATTAATTTAAAGTGGGTGGAGACTAATTGGAGATTTTTAATTAATTAACTAATTAGGATTACTCAAAATGAGTAAGAAAACTAATTAGAGAGAGAGAGAGCAAGTGGATAGCAAATCAACAAATGCTTGAGGTGTGTAGAAAATGAGAAATGGAGTGGGGTATTTATAGGAGCAGATGGGGTGAAAAAAGACCAAAAAGGGTTTGGAAAGTGGAAAAAAGGAAGGGTAAAATCAAAATTCCTGAAAAAGGTGAATAGCCGCGGAACACCATGGCGGACGCTCATGATTCCCACGCCCGTCCGAGAGACAAGCTGGCGGCGTCCGCCAGCACGTCTGGCGGATGCGCTGCCGTGTCCGACGGATGTGTCAGTACGGGACTGACATGTTAGCCCCGTACTGACGCATCAGTGCGGACGCGCCATATGACCGGCGACGTCCGCCGGGCTTGTGGCCCGTCCGTGAGATGGCCTCGCGGACCGCGCAAGCTGCCCGCGGACGCTTGGGTACGGCTCACGGACGTCCGCGAGTCATCTCGGGTTTCGGGCTCCGGTTCAGTTTTCGAAGCTTTTTGGGTCAGTTTCTAGGGATTTTGGGTCAGTTTCCGGGGTATTCTGAAGTCTGAAAAATTACTGGTCAGTGGTGGTAGATTCAACATTAATTATCAAATATTTTGGCAGTCAATTTTGATGAAAATTCGGTCAATTTTGGAAAGGTGTTGTCTGGTACAGAAAGTCCGATCGGGGTCGAAAAGTGTCAGTCTTCTTATAATATTATGCATGAAAATCTATTTTTCGCTAACCGGCTAGCGGGACCGCCGTACCGGCTCTGCGTAGCGCATGAAAATTAGCAAGTGTCAAGTTGTAACAGTATTTTAAGGGTGCAAAATTGAGAGTTCACAATAATACATTAATAACAATTAAATTCCCATCATTGGTCACATTATAAAACCAAATCAATATAGACTGGTGTGACCAAATGCCATAAAGAAATATTTTCTCGGTTTGGCTTAATAAACAATAAGGCAAATAATGTTTGCCAAAGAGTTGCAATACATTTCAAATAGGAAATGATCGAATATAAATGCTCATATTTAAGGCAAAAAGAATATAATATTATTAAGTACTCACCTCGAACTCCTTAACTCTTACTTAGTACTTAACGCAATTAAAAGTGAGATTCCTCGATATTTCGAATAATACCCTTGCCTTTTGATTCTACAATCACATTACACAAGTTGTACATTAATTTCTATTCCTTTACCATCACTAACCATATTTTATTTTTAACTTTATTATCACATTTCCCATTCTTAACCATATTTGAATAATATTACCAAATCATGGTTAAGACATACTAACAAACATCACACATATTCTTAGTACTAAAATTAATCATTTAATCATACATTCTATATGTTAACCAAATATTCAAATCAAGGAATTTAATTACTTTCCCTTTTCAATTTCATAATTAAATCCCATATTCAACATTTGAACAAAAATAAATAAATTTTCTATTATTCAATAGTACCAATGTACCTTTTAAATTCAAAATCCCTAAATGATCTTAATCCATTAAATTGGAGAAAATTATTTTCATTCAATCAAATTCCAAATTGATCTTACAATCATTAAATTTAATCATATCAAACTCAATTGACCAACCAATTTTAATAGTTCATGCTAAATTCTCAAAATTCCCAATTTGACTTAAGAACCCTATATTTTGGGGAAAACTATCAATTTCATATTCAAACTTTAAATTGAACATAGATTCATCAAATTAACATCCAAACAATCAATATCCATTATTCAATTGAAATTAAATTACTTCAATTATTATAAACTCAAATTTTTCCATAATACGGTGATTTGGGAAAAATCTAAAATTTCTTAACCAAATCTTAAATTGATCTTTGAATAATGAAATTAACATGATATAAAGCCTATAGCATCAATCAAACATCAAAATCATTCATCAAATCACATACTTCCCTTTTAACATCAATTATGCCTCCAAATTTTCAAATTTTGTATAAAATCACCATAATTCAATTTGACACTTCCAATCCATTTTTTCTCACCCCAAATGATCTTAGATATCATTAAAATAAATTTAGAACATTTCCCTCCCCAAAATCCATTTTGGCCGAACCATGTGTTGGATTTGTCCAATTTGAGTTTCATGCTTCCTTTCTTCAATTTCACTTATTAAATCTCAAATAATTAACTCCAATTATCATATTTCATCACATAACATATTTAATTTAACTTTCCTACGATTTTCCTTAATAAATTTGAACCATAGAAATCAAAAGAAAAGTATATATATACCATTAACTCATCAAACTTAAGCTAGTAATGAAGAAATAACTTAATAAACTCAAATCCTTACCTTGAATGCTTTGATTTGGTGTTCTAAGTTGAAGAACAAGTTGAGAAATTTTAGTTTTTGGTGAGAATAGATTTTTGGTGTTAAGTTAAAAATGAAGAGAATAAGAAATTTTTCAATTTATATGTAATAGAATTTTAAGGGTGGTGATTCAATCCTATAATCTCAATGACTTTGACTTGCTCAAGATGGATGGCCATGATTAATCAAGGTGGATGGTTAAGATTGCCCTTAGGTGGATGGTGACTTAGTATGGAAATGATGATAGAAAATGAACTTAGACATGGTAATGGGAAGATGAGTTAACCAAAAGTTTGGAAGTGTAAAATAGTCAACAATAATGGCTTCTCCATCAAAATTGCCTAACCTAACCAAAAATCCACCCTAATCTTAGGTAACTTATTCCAACCTTAGTATAGTTAAAATTCACCACCTTATGTGCTCAAAAGGGGTCGGCCATCCATTAGTCTTGGGCCTAGTGTCCAAAAGCCCATTAACAAGCCCACCCAAGCACAATTTTCGAACGTAAAATTTTTTCGTAACTTTCTTTCTTTTTATTTCACTTGGCATTTTAATTCCTACCTTCACATATCATTATATACCCTTAAACATTGTTAAATCACCCTTTTTAATTTAATTAAATATATATAAACACATACACATTGTAAAATGATCAAACAAGACATTTAACATACAAAACATATAAAGATCTCATTTTATTCCCATTATCATTTCTTTGATATACTATCTATAAAATTTATATTCTATAACATTTTCATAACTCGAATGAGCTATGGAAATCTTGGGTATTACATTCTACCTCTCTTAGAAAAATTCGTCCGCGAATTTTAAAGAACTTACTTGCTATGTCTGAAACAAGTGCGTATATTTCTGAAGCATATCATTTTCACTTTTCCATGTGCATTCCTCAATGTTGTGATTACGCCATTGCACTTTTACCGTTGGTACCTCCTTGTTTCACAGCTTTTTTACTTGTCAGTCCAAAATGGCAATTGGAAATTCTTTATAGGAAAGGTTTCTATCAACCTCAATAAGTTGTGGTTGCAATACATGTAAGGGATCAGATACGTACTTCCTCAACATCGACACATTGAAAACTGAATGCACGTGTTCCATTGTAGGAGACAGTGCTAGTTTATATGAAACTTCTCCGACCCTACTAAGAATCTCAAAAGGTCTGACAAATCAAGGAGATAACTTTCCCTTCTTGCCGAATCTCATCACTCCCTTCATTGGAGAAACTTTCAAGAATACATGGTCCCCTACTGCAAATTGAATATCCTTTCTCTTAGGATCATCATAACTCTTGTGGCGACTAAAAGCAGTTTTTAGTCTGTCTTGAATAACCTTCACTTTTTCAGTAGCTTTTTTTACCATGTCAGGGGCTTCGAGATACATATCGCCAACCTTCGTCCAACAGATCAGAGTTCCACATTTTCTACCATACAATGCTTCGTAAGACGCCATTCCTATAGAGGAATGATAACTATTATTGTATGCAAATTCAACAAGTGAAAGATGCCTATCCCAACTACCTCCAAAATTCATAACACATATGCGAAGCATATCCTCCAGCGTTTAAATTGTTCTTTCAGACTGTCCATCCGTTTACAAATGAAAAGTAGTGCTGAAGTCAAGTTGCGTTTCCAGTGACTCTTGCAACTTTTGCCAAAATCTTGAAGTAAATTGGGTACCTCGATCCGAAATAATCAAAAGTGGAACTCCATGCAATCTCACAATTTCATTGATATAAATACTAGCATAATCAACCGCGGTATACGTGGTCTTTACTTCAATGAAATGTGCCAATTTCATCAACCGATCCACTATGACCCAGATAGAATCATATCCTTTCATCGTTCCTAGCAATCCTACTACGAAATCCATAGTAACATGTTCCCACTTCCACTCTGGCAATTTTATCTCCTGAAGCAACCCAGAAGGTAGTTGGTGCTCAAATTTCACCTGTTGATAGGTAAGACACGAAGCAACAAAATTCGCCACGTCTTTCTTTAACCCCGGCCACCAATACGAACTTTTCACGTCTTGGTACATTTTGGTGGCACCCAGATGAACACTATAAGGAGTTTGGTGTGCCTCTTTCAGAATCCTCTCTCTTAGCCCTTCTACATTCAGCACACAAAGTCGATTGCCACATTTCAGAATATCTTCCTCCATTTTGAACTCTAGAGCTTATCCCTTCTCCAAGTCTTCCTTAATCTTCTCCAATTGAGGATCTTGACTTTGCAAGGTTTTAATTTCATCAATAAGTTTTGGCTTTACTTAGAAATGAGCTAATAGTACTTGTGAATCAATCACCTCTAATCACAAACCTTCGTTGAACATCTTCTTTAACTCTCTCACTACAGGCCTCTTTAGCGTCGCTATATGAGAAAGACTACCCATTGACTTCCTACTAAGAGCATCTGCTACCACATTAGCTTTACCATGATGATAAAAGATCTGATAATCGTAATCCTTAAGCAATTCTACCCATCGCCGCTGCCTCAAATTTAAGTCTCTTTGCTTTAAAATATACTAAAGACTCTTATAATCAGTATAGATCTCACATTTCTTCCCGTACAAATAATGTCTCCATATTTTTAAAGCAAAGACAATTGCTTCCATCTCTAAATCATGGGTAGGATAATTTACTTAATGTCTCTTTAATTGCCTAGATGCATACGCAATGACCCTTCCGTTCTGCATTAACACACATCCTAAACCAATTCTCGAGGTATCACAATATATAGCAAAACCTTCGTTCCCTTCAAGTAGAGCTAACACCGGAGCCGAAATTAAGCAATCTTTAAGCTTTTGAAAATTCTCTTCACAAGTTTCATTCCACTTATACTTAACTTGCTTTCTGGTAAGCCTCATTAACGATGTCACTATCTTCGAGAAATCCTTTATAAATCGACGGTAGTAACCTATCAATCCCAAGAAACTCCTTATCTCCGTGACAGTTGTGGGTCGAGGCCAATTTGCTACCGCTTCCACTTTCTTAGGATCTACTTTAATACCTTCCTTACCCACCACATAACCGAGGAAACATACTTGTTCCAACCAAAAATCACACTTTGATAATTTGGCGTAAAACTTATTTTCCCTCAGAGTCTACAACACCATTCTCAGTTGTCCTTCGTGATCCTCTTTACTCTTTGAGTAAATTAAGATATCATCAATAAACACAATCACAAATCTATCCAAGAAAGGTTTGAATACTTGATTCATTAGGTCCATAAAAGCTGTTGGTACATTGGTCAAACCAAAAGGTAACACAGTAAACTCATAATGACCATACCTCATTCTGAACGCAGTTTTACAAATATCCTCTCTTTGGATTTTAAGCTGATGGTAACGCAAATAGATCTTTGAGAAATGACTGGCTCCTTGTAACTGATTATACAAATTATCAATCCTTGGCAAAGGATATCTATTCTTCACTGTTACCTTATTCAACTGTCTATAGTCAATACACAGTCTAAAAGATCCATCTTTCTTCTTAACAAACAAAACTGGAGCACCCCATGGTGAACTACTTGGTCTTATAAAACCCTTATTAAGTAAATCTTGCAGTTGAACTTTCAACTCCTTTAGCTCTGAAGGTGCCATTCAATAAGGTGGTATCAATATCGATTGAGTTCCAGGTAGGAGGTCAATTGAAAACTCGATTTCCCTATCCGGTGGCATTCCCAGTAAATCATCAGGAAAAAACATCAGAAAAATTTTTCACTACAGGAATCTTCTTGGCATTACTATCTACCTTACTAGTATCCATTACTTGTGCCAAAAATGTTTGGCAACCTTTCCTTAACATCCTTTTTGCTCCTACGGCCGAAATGAAATTCATAGGAAGGTTACTTTTATTCCCTTGAAATCTAAACTCCTGCCCATTATCGCCTTTGAAGTCAATTCTTTTTCCACGACAGTCTATATGGGCATGATGCTTGGACAACCAGTCCATTCCTAAAATAACATCAAATCCTAAGACTTCTAGTTCAATCAAGTCTACAAGAAATTTCCTATCCTCAATCTCAATCACACAATCTGTATACACCTGATCTACTATCACATTATCTTTTAATGGCGTGGTGATAATTAAGGGTTCATGCATAACTTCTTTATCCTTTCTTAACCTCTTGGCAAAATAAGATGAAACAAAAGAATGCGTCACACCATAATCAAATAAGCAACTAGCATTTAGAGACTGAACAGAAACAATACCTGTAACATTATGAGAGGTTCCTGCTTCCTGCTGATTGAGAGCGTATACTCTCCCTCTATCTCTGCCTTCCGCGGCTTTGACATTATTCGAGGATTGTCCAACACCATGTCATCATCCTTCTTGACCACGGTTATCAGGTCGGTTCATTTGTACTGTGGGTTGTGACACCGCTGTGACTGCCCTTTGATTGACCGTCTGAGGACAATCCTTAATAAAATGCCCCCATTTGACTGCATTTCAGACATGCTCATAAGGCTCTCCGACACTCTCCCTTATATGGCCTTCCACATGAGGTATATATGAGAAAAACTTGGTTTCGCTGCCCGGTTCTATAAGCACCCACATTACCAGGCGTTGAAGCTACCGAAACACTACCAGCCCGAACCTGACTAAATCTGCTTCCTTGTGCTGGTAAGGAGTAGAAACAGTGAAATTTTGCTCCGCTCCCCTATTCTGTGCAAAACTGCCTCGCTGTTGGCTACCCTGCCCCTTATTCCTACCCTTTTGTTTCTGGTCTCTTTCCATTCGTTCCGCTCTTTTTGCCTTATGCCTCGCCTCCATGAGCTTAGCCTTATTGATTAGTTTGTATAAAATCACCATAATTCAATTTGACACTTTCAATCTACTTTTTCTCACCCCAAATGATCTTAAATATCATTAAAATAAATTTAGAACACTCCCCTCCCCAAAATCCATTTTAGCAGAACCATGTGTTGGATTTGTCCAACTTGAGTTTCATGCTTCCTTTCTTCAATTTCACTTATTGAACCTCAAATAATTAACTCTAATTATCATATTTAATCACATAACATATTTAAATTAACTTTCCCATTATTTCCCTTAACAAATTTGAACCATAGAAATCAAAAGAAAAGTATATATATACCTTTAACTCATCAAACTTAAACTAGTAATGAAGAAATAACTTAATAAACTCAAATCCTTACCTTGAATGCTGTGATTTGGTGTTCTAAGTTGAAGAACAAGTTGAGAGCTTTTAGTTTTTGGTGAGAATAGATTTTTGGGGTTAAGTTAAAAATGAAGAGAATAGGAAATTTTTCAATTTATATGTAATAGAATTTTAAGGGTGGTGATTCAATCTTATAATCTCAATAGCTTTGATTTGCTCAAAATGGATGGCCATGATTAATAAGGTGGATGGTTAAGATTGCCCTTAGGTAGATGGTGACTTAGCATGGAAATGATGGTAGAAAATGAACTTAGATATGGTGATGGGAAGATGAGTTAACCAAAAGTTTGGAAGTGTAAAATAGTCAAATAGTCAACAATAATGGCTTCTCCATCAAAATTGTCTAGCCTAACCAAAATTCTACCCTAATCTTAGGTAACTTATTCCAACCTTAGTGTAGTTAAAATTCACCACCTTATGAGCTTAAGAGGGGACGGCCATCCATTAGGCTTGGGCCTAGTGTCTAAAAGCCCATTAACAAGCCCACCCGAGCACAATTTCCGAACGTAAAATTTTTCTGTAACTTTCTTTATTTCCTTTCACTTGGCATTTTAATTCCTACCTTCCCATATCATTATATATCCTTAAACATTGTTACATCACCCTTTTCAACTTAATTAAATACATATAAATACATACACATTGTAAAATAATCAAACAAGGCATTTAACATACAAAACATATAAAGATCTCGTTTTATTCCCATTATCATTTCTTTAATATACTATCTATAAAATTTATATTCTATAACATTTTCATAACTATAATAAGCTATGGAAACCTTGGGTATTTCAAGCTCGCGGCACCGACTGTTCTGGTTGCCATTGCTTCACCTGGAATCGCCGGACATCGGGCTTCATAGTGGTGTCGTCGGTGTGATCCACTGCCGCCCGGAAGTGGGTGGTCTGGCACCCACAACCCCCCCCCCCCCCCCCCCCCCCCCCCCCCCCCCCCCCCCCTCCCCCC
>CATKHJ010208966.1:0-18067 GCA_949750685.1 Vernicia montana | reverse complement strand
TTTCTTAAAATTAGCATACAACTTGTGCTCTTTTAATTCACTAAAAATAGCATGCAAGTGTTTCACATGTTCATCCATATTTTTGCTATAAACTAAAATATCATCAAAGTAAACTACCATAAATTTCCCAATAAAAGAACGTAAGACATGATTCATTAACCTCATGAATGTACTAGGTGCATTAGTTAAGCCAAATGGCATTACTAACCACTCATACAATCTATATTTAGTTATAAAAGTTGTCTTCCATTCATCACCTTCTTTCATTCAAATTTGATAAAAGTCATTCTTTAAATCAATTTAGAAAATAAGCAAGAGCCATACAATTCATCAAGCATATCATCTAATCTAGGAATTGAATGTCTATACTTACCGTTATCTTATTAATGGCTCGACAATCCATACACATTCTCCATGTTCCATCTTTCTTTGGGACTAGAATGACAGGAACCGAACATGGACTAAAGCTCTCCCTCACGAAACCCTTTTGCACCAACTCATCCAATTGCCTTTATATCTCCTTTGTTTCCTAAGGATTAGCTCTATAGGCAGGTCGATTTGGTATGGAAGCACGAGGTATGAAATCTATTTGATGTTCAATACCTCTTAAGGGAGGTAACCCATAGGGAATTTCCTCGAAAAATAAGTCCTCAAAATCCTGCTATAAAGAAACAACAACACTAGGCAAAGAGGGATTAAGGTCATTAGTAGAAAAATACACATTCTTGTACATAAGTACAAGTAGTTGTTGTCTTGCCACTAAAACACTCTTAACCTCACTTTTTCTAGTAAATGCACTCATTCTCTTATTTTTCTCTCTTTTTTGCACGCATTTTTCCCCACTGTTCCTCTCAACCTCACTATTTTCTTTGGAATTTCTCCTCTCGGGTTCACACCCTTTCTTCGTCATTTCTTGCTCACTCTCTTTCTTTTTCTTTTTCTCTAATTCACAAATCTATTTTTCTCTCATTTTGCACTCATTTACTATTCTCATATGATCTTCATAAGCTTGCAAAGGTGAAAGAGGTGTCAGTACAAAAACTCGATTATTAAAAGCAAAAGAATAATGATTTTTGCACCCATCATATGTAACCCTCTTATCAAATTGCCATGGTTGGCCAAGCAAGATATGACCAGCATGCATTGGTGCCACATAGAACCTCATCCACATATTAACCAATTGAGAAAGAAACCAAAACTTGCTTGGTTAGCTTTATTTCCCCACACTCGTTTAGCCACTACAACTTGTATGGCTTAGGATTATTTAAAGTCTTCAATCCCAACTTATCTACTAACAAGGTACTAGCCACATTAGTACAACTCCCATTATCAATAATCATAGTACATACCTTGTCTTTCACTAAGCATCTAGTGTGGAAAATTTGTTCTTATTGCTCCTCATCACCATCTTCTTTCGGTTGTATGCTTAATACTCTCCTTGCAACCAATAAATTTCCTTGAACAGGTCCTTCAATTTCAACATCAGAATAGTCCTCCAATGGTGGCATCTTATCCTCACTCGAACTAGCACTTTCAATCTCACCATTCCCCATCACAATCATAACTCATTTATTTGGACATTGAGAAGCAATATGCCCAAATCCTTGGCACCTAAAACACTTAATATCACGAGTTTTAGAAGAAGATTTATCCTCGGTTTTACCTTTGGAAACAACAACCAAATCCTTTGGCAACTTTGTAGGCTTTCCAATTTGACTTCCATGAAGAACTAGAAGCCGAACCAGATTTATACCCTTTTGATTTGAGTTACTTCTCCACTTTAATAGCTTTGTGCAACAGCTCCTCCATCTCCACATAATGTTGTAAATCCACCATATCAGCAATCTCCCTATTTAAACCACCAATAAATCTGTCCATGGTAGCCTCATGGTCCTCTTCAATATTTGCCCTAATCATAGCGATTTCCATCTCCTTGTAATAATCTTCCATGCTCTTAGACCCTTGAATCAACCCTTGCAATTTTCTGTGCAAATCTCTATAATAATGGCTATGGATAAATCGCTTGCGCATCACTATTTCCATATCTGCCCATGTTCGAATGGCCCTCTCTCCATTTCTTTCTCTATTTAGAACCAATTTATCCCACCAAATACTCTCATAATCAGTGAACTCCACGGTTGCTAATTTCACCTTCTTTTCTTCATAATAGTTATGGTAGTCAAACACATTCTCAACCTTTCTTTCCCACTCCAAATACAACTCTAAATCATTCATTCTTAGGAAGGTCGGTATCTTCATTTGATACTTCCCAAATGACTATCTCTCTTGTCTATAATCCTCTTTCTTCTCCTAACACTAGAACCTTCATCATCCGAATCATCCTCATCTTCCTCAAACAGCCGCCCTTTAGGAAGTTTTGATTTGCTTAGATATTGCAAATTATCTAATCTTGCACTTAACAACTTGATTTGATCCGCCATAGCCTTCAACAAAAACTTCATATCGGGATCTTGTTGTTCACCACTATTAAGACTCATGTCAAATCCTGCAATGAAAAGTTAGTACAAAACAAAATATGAACCTCACACACTCCCTTACGTGTTTTCACTATAAATAAGTTGAGTTCCACTCGTGTTTACACTCTCTCTTTGCTTTTCTCAAAGAAACTGATCTCTCCACTCTCGCTTTTTACCACTCTTTTAATTCTTCTCACAAATCCTTTATAAAAGCAGTCTATCAATGTTCTTACCCAAACAACAAGTAGTAAGAACCTATTAGCTTAGACTTAGTTGGTAAAGAAAATTTCAAAATTTTCTTACAGATTCGAACACGCCTAGGTATATACCTAGGTACAAGCCCGTGTTCCTTTTTTTTTTTTTTGGATTTTTTTTATACAGATTTGAAAACGCCCAAGTACACACCCAAGTACAAGCCCGTGTTCCTATTTGGAGAATTTTTTTTTTTTATTTTGATATTGATGGAACAGAAATCACAAAAAAGTGAATAAAATAATACGAAAGATTGAAATCAACAAGGAAACATAATAGAATCGACTAGAAATTTTACCGAAAAATGACGAAAAATGTGTTTTTCAAGACCTAAACGATGGAATTTGGCCGAAAAACAGCTAACATAACAAGCAAAGCTTGTGGGTTTCGATCGTTAGCCTGTTTCCCTTTGAATTATATACTTTCGAGATCAAAATTCGTAACTTTTCTAATTTCAGACTAGTAGAAATCACGAAAACTAATTTTTTTTTTTTTTTTAAATTTCGAATGGATTATCATAGCAAGGAATATGGATTCTAATACTAAATTAATCAATATAACATGAAACGAACAGAAATGGAGAATCACGAAAAAAATAAGAAAAGAAAAACACGAATACAAAATAATATAAAGATACGCAGACCTGATTTGACGAGCCAAAGCTCTGATACCAAATAATACAACCCTCAAGCTATAAGAGCTCAAAATCGAACTTGATGGTGCTCAAAACCCTAGGAACGAATCTCAAATCAAGAAAGGAAGAAGCTTGACCCGATTCAAACCTATTGAAAGGAACCAAAACTACAAAGTTGAACGCCACAAATTGCCTTGATGAGTTCAGATTTGAGTTATTAACAAAGAACAAGAAGAATTCCTCACAAGTGAAAGAAAATTCTTAAAAACTTAATTTATTCATAATCTCCCTCCTTTCTACATAACTATAGTTTTTATATGGAAACTTAAATGCAAAACCCTAATTTGAATTCAAGCAAACCCTAATCTAAAAACAATACTCAGAAGCCGAATTTACAACTCAAATAAGCCCAATTATTTTAAGCCCATTTCATTTGCAATTCGCCCCAACTTAACTTATAAATAAAACAACTCAGAAATAGAGACACGCCCTTTAGTACATCTTAATATGCGAATTGAGCTTTTTCCAAAATAAGTCCAGCCCATTGGTCTTATTTCATGGATTTCAATTCGATTCGAAGGTTTGTTCCTCCTCTTGCATATAAAGATAAGTGATTATCTTTGGTGAAGCTTTGGAAACCTCTATAATAGCTTTTTTGTCTTACATCTCCATGATTAAACCATGTAAAGCCTCATTCATCCTTTTCGTCCTTGCTCTAGTCATTGGACCACCAATTCCTTGTAAAGGGTCTTTAGGAAGCAACCCACCTTGGTCTCTATCAGATGGCTTCTGATGAAAGCAACTGAATCGTCGAGGTGTTCTAAATTCCATCAGACATAACTACTTATTAAATGCAAATTACGTTTCGCCTGTGCATTATGCCACATGTCATTCATAACAGCAGCGAATTTCAAAAGATAGAAACTACAGCCGTTAGTTGTCTTTTTCATTAAATGCTTTAGCAATTTTCAAGGGATTTTTTCCTCTATAAATACTCTATCCCTCCTTTGGTTCTAAGGTTATTTCACTTACATTCTCTCTCTCTTTTGTTGCGCATCATTTCCTCTTGCTTTCTTCTTATTCTTTCTTACTTCTTATATCTTTTTCTAACTCCATTCATATAGCTCCTCCTAAGACTATTATTAAGAGCACTGTTGAGTATAAGAAGGCCTTACTTAAAGCCTGGGGCAATGTCAAACCCACTGGTACAGAGGAGTTTGCACTTTCAAAGATAATTTGGAAGGGAGTGACTAATTTATCTTCCATCTTCCTTTGCCACATGAAAAAATTTTCTCCTTAAACAATGACAATGCTCTGCCCAAAAACAATGGTAACTATGTGTTCTTCTACCATTAGTTAGAGGCAGCTTTGAGGTTTCCACCCATTCCTTTTTTTGTTAAGTGTTTCAACTATTTTTCGAGTAAATCCATTGACGCTAACCCCAAAACTCCATCAAGGATATGCACCGATTTGAGGTGCTATGCTTTGCTTTAGGATTGCACCCTTTAGTAAGGGTGTTTCAATTTTTTTTCAAAAGTATGAGGGCCCAGAGTGCCCTCTGCACTTACATGACCATTGCGAGACCACACCACAATCTCTTCATCAACAAGGAGAACAAAGTGGCTTCGTGGCACAACAAGTTTTCCCTTATTGTCATAATTGATGGGTTGGGTGCGAAGGGAGAAGGCTTCAGTTTCTCTGGTAAGCTAATGATCCCACATGAGGGGCTTTCAGAATGCCCCGAGAACATAACCAAAGATGAGCTTTGGTTTGTAAAGACACTCATCTTCCAAAACTCAGTGTACGATGTGAGGAAGATGGGCATTGCTGCCAATTTGAACGAAGTATGAGGTAACCCTAGTCCGTCCCTTTGCATTTGGGATATTAAAGGTGCGTCTTTGTTTTTTGTTGGTTTCTAAGCGCATGCTTTGCTGACTAAAGATTTTTTTTTTTATTATTTTGTTGTATCCTTGCTTGATTCTCTTCACAAAGGTGGCTGAGAACCCGAATCACTATCCTGATCTTCATGAGTTGGTGAAGGGGGTGGAGGCCAAACCGTATAATCTTGCTACTCAGCTCCCCATAATTGACCTTAAATCTAGCCAATTAAGGGCTCAGACTATCCAAGATTTGGCCTCTATCCCTAAGGAAGTTGAAGGGCTTCCTGCACCTCTAGCGAAGAAGGAAACTGGCAAGAGGAGGCTTGTTAAAGTTGATCGCCGGGTTCCACTGTGAAGCAAACCCTAATCTATTGTGAAGTATGCCCATATTCCCCTTAAAGGAGTTTTAATTCCTGGAGTGAACCAAGAGGCGAAAAGAGGTGCTCCGCCTCCACCTATAGCTCCTACCGGGAAAGGGAAGGAGAAAGTGAAGTATGTTCCCAAGGTGAAGCTCCCGAAGCTTGTCGACCCTTTCACCTTTCCAGTCAAGCCTACTGATCTTGGTGCATTGGAGCGCAATGACGAGGATGATGACAAATTAATTGCCCAGGCCATTGCTCGTCTTACCTGGGACCTAGCTGCTCATCCTAACAATCCTTCCGATTCGTCCTTGGTCTTCGCTCCGTCAGCTTTGTCTTTAGCTCTTTCTGAGGAGCTTGTTGCTAGTAAGACTTATCTGCCTTTTGACACTATCTGGGCCTCCGAAGGTCGTTTAGATATTTTTTTTTTTTTGGTTCTTTTATTTGAAGCTTTGTAAATTGTCTGTTGACATATTTGTATTTTGTTTTTTCAAGTGCTCCAGTAGCTGTCGAGGCGATTACTGTGAGTCTGCCTATTATTACTAAGGAGACTGTGGTTCCTTCTTTTGTAGGTACTCTGCCATCTGCTAAGAAAACTTTTGCAAGTTTTATTGTGCAGGCTGCTTCGCCTGGTGTTATACCGAAGCAAGGGCTTTCTTTAAATGACTTCTTCAATAAGATGAAAAGGGGTGCTTCCCTGTCTCCTCCCTCCAAGGTCTCTGAGGGCGATGCTTCTATGCTACATTCTTAACTTTAGAGGGAAGCTTCGTCCTCTATTACCCTCAAGCTGAGCAGAGAGGTTCCTTTGGTAGAGTTAGAAGATTTGGCTCCACCAGTAAAGAGATAGAGGATTATAAAGCCTTCCGAGGCCATCATGGGTACCACTAAAACTATTAGGGGGAAAGTACTATTTCTTCACAAAACGTTGTTCATACTCCTCAAGATGCTTCTCTGATGACTTCTGAGGCATTGCCAAATTTTGCTGCCATCAACCTCTCATTCCTTCGTCTTGCTCCTACTCCGCTCGTGGCTTCAGTGAGGGAGACTCTGGAAAGGGAGGAGCGTGTACTTCAAGAGGTATTTTTCTAAATTTTTACTATTTTTTCACTATTATTTTCTTGCTTATTGATTTCTAACACCCCTTCTCATTTCACTTCTGTAGTTCGCTTCTACTGCTAGAAATCTTGTCACTCAAATAGGTCTCCTCCATGACCATTATGTTGATGTGCGAAGAGTGGCCATGAAGTGAGAGGAGACCTGCTTTAAACTCGAAGAGGGCCTGCGAGCAGTCATGGCTCAATTGGAGGAGGAGAGGTAAAAGGCTGCCTCATTGGAGGAGCTAGATAAGTTTTGAAAGGAGAAAGCTGAGTTAGAGGAGCAATTAAGTTTGAAGGACGAAGCTCTTAAGAAGGCTGAACTGAACTCTGAGACCTTTCAAAATATGGTGGCTAATCGAGATGTGGCCATTTTGGGCTTAAACCACCAGTTGGGAGAGTTGCAGTAGAAGGTCACTGTCCTTACTATAGATGTGAAGCAGATCCTTGGTCTTCACTTAGATCTTGGAAATACCAAGAGAGATCTTCGAGAAGCACAGGCTAGGTTGCATGCCACATCTTCAAAGGTGAAGGTTGTGAACGCCCTTTGAAGGTAAGTTGAAGAGGGCAGTAAGAAAGCTATTCGCGACTTTATTGCCTTGAAGAATTATCATACGAGGGTGACAGCTGAATCTTATAAGGCTATTATTCAGTTTTACAATCAAGCCCTTGCGGACATGGCAGTCCACCTTCCTCAAATGCTTACTCTTGTGCCTTAAATGGAAGCCATTAACACTCCTCCTCTTCCTGACGACTCATAATTTTTTGCGGCTAAGCCACAAGGCGACGAGAATGACATGCTTACATCAGAGGACCTTGTGGACTTGTTCCATAAGGTCACACCTTATGACTCTCCTTCTTTGGTTCACTCTGGGTCTTTGGCTTCATCCTCTTCTGATAGGGGGAAGAGATAAGCAGAGAAGTGGTACATGTTGTAGAGCCTATTTCTGCCTTTCGCCTCGGATCCTCCTTCGAACCAAGATCTTTCTTCGAATCAGTAGTTTGCAGTAGCCTTCTTTTTTGTTTACACATTTTTTTTCTATAATACATGTACATTTATTTTTAATAAGATAAAGATAATTTTTGCCTTAATTGCTCTATCTACATTTTTCATAAGCATATTGTCTTGATTTATGTTTTTGTTGAGTTGCTCTGGATTTATTGGTTGCCAAATGTTAAATGAATGCTTCTGCTTTTGATTTCATTTAGCAATTTCATACTTACCTTTAGGGCATCATCCTAGGCGTTCATTGTTTAAGTGATTCTGAGTATGGGTTTTACTTCCTCTTATAGGAAGCTGCCTTTTAGACTTTTGCCCATAATTCATTAGGTCTCTTGCCTATTAGATGTTGCTTGGACTACATTGTTATTTTGGCCGAAGCCTAAGTGTTTGTCTTTAGAGCGAATCTACATAGGACTTTCATTCCACTCAACAAAGGAACTACCCCATGGACTTTCGCCTAGACGTACTAGGTCTTTCATTCTCTCTTTCAGAGAGTTGTCTTGCAGTCTTTTGCCTAGCCGTACTAGGTCTTTCGCATATTAGATGTTGCCTGGACTACATTGTTATTTAGGCCAAAGCCTAAGCGTTTGTCTTTTGAGCAAATCTAAATAGGACTTTTCATTCCTCTCAACAAAGGAACTACCTCACGGACTTTCGCCTAGCCATACTAGGTCTTTCACTCTCTCTTTCAAAGAGTTGCCTCGCGGTCTTTTGCCTTGACGTACTAGGTCTTTCGCCTATTAGATGTTGTTTGGACTACATCACTATTTGGGCTAAAGCCTAAGCATTCGTCCTTTAAGCACACTTAATTAGGACTTCTTGCTCCTTTTTTACGAGAAGCTTCCTCTGTTGGCACTTAACCTGGAGTATTCGTCACAATTGACCTTTTCAGCCTCTACTTTCCTATTCTAAGTTTATCTCAATAGCCTTAATTCTTGTGATGGCTCCACATTCAGCGAGCTCTTCTAGATCATGTATCCATTCATTTGATTGTGAATCATTCATTCAAAAAGAAAACAAATAAACTTGTGATAATTGCTTCTTTTATTGATTTTTATTGGTAGTACATCTTCAGGTGTTGTACGTTCCATGTGTTGGGAACTTTGACACCTTCCATTGTTACAAGTTTGTATGTAGCTGGTCCTATGACCTTTTCGACTTTGAATGGTCCTTCCCATATAGGGGCAAGTTTTCCTGTGCCTTCGCACTTTCCAATGGCTTTGAGGAATCTTATGACTAAATCTCATTCACTGAACATATGATTTTTGACTTTTTTATTGAAGTGATTGGCAGCTTGTTGTTTATAAGCTGCAACTCGGATACTGGCAGTGTCTCTAAGCTCTTCGAGGACATCAAGGTCTATCCTTCTTGCTTGGTTGTTTGCTTCATCTCCATAGTAATTGACTCTCCCACTGGGCATGCCTATGTTCATAGGAATGACAGCTTCTATGCCATAGGTCAAACTAAGGGGTATCTCACTAGTGGGCTATCTTAGAGTGGTCCTGTAGGCCCAAAGGACATGGTGTAGTTCGTCTACGCAGCTTTGGCCATATCCATCCAGTCTTCATTTCAGCCATTACAAGATCATTCGATTGGTTACTTTTGTTTGGCCATTTATTTATGGATGGGCTACAAACGAGAAGTGTTGTATGATTTTGAGCCCTGAATAGAAAGCTCTCACTTTGTCATTATCAAACTACTTCCCATTGTTGCTGACAATCTGGTATGGAACGCTGAACTTGCATACAATATTTCTCCATAAAAAGTTAATTACTTTCTCGGCAGTAATGTGGGTAGCAGCTATGCTTCGACCTATTTGGTGAAATACTCTACTTCTATGAGAAGAAATTTTCTTTGTCCTAAAGCCATTGGGAAGGTTCGCATTATGTTCATTCCCCACTTCACAAAAGGCAATGAATTGGAAATTGGCATTTGCTCCGCTGTTGGGACGTGCTTGCCATGATCAAACTTTTGGTAGGATGGGTATTTCCTTACGAATGCCATTGCTTCTTCCTTCATCCGAGGCCAATAGTATCCCTGCTTGATTGCCTTTTCTTCTAACATCTTTTCCCCTATGTGCATCCCGCATGAGCCTTCATGAATCTCCTTCATGACATATTTAGCTTTGCTAGGCTTTAAACATCTCAGCCAAAGAAGGGAATAAGCTCGTTTGTATAGGATCTCATTGTGTAGGGAGAAGTGTGCGCTTCGATGCTTGATCTTCTTTCGCTTCTCTAGCATCTTCAAGCAATTCGCCTTTCTCTAAGTAAGCCTTGATCGGATCTACCAACATGGCTCTTCATCAATCTCCATGACTTCTTCCCCCTTTTAGGTACTTGGGAAAGCCAACGTGCCCACAAAAATTCTCTGGGGTAATTTCACTGAATGGGTGGCTGCAAGTTTACGAAGGCTATCAGCTCGGCAATTCTCTCCCCTCGGGATTTTGCAAAATTGTAGCTTAACCCCTATGTTCTTTATCTTCTGAATGATGGCTTTTGCTTTCTGCATATATTTGGCCATATTAGCCTCTTTGGCTTTGAATTCTCCTTTACTTGTCCCACCATCAGCTGAGAGTCACTGTGTACTCTAAGTTCTTCTAGTCAAAGGTAATCTGCAAATAGAAGGCCTTGAATTACCACCTCATATTCCCCGATATTGTTAGTGGCTTTAAAGTCTAGCCCTAGGGCATACTCAAGTAGGAATCATTGGGCACTTTTTAACACAATACCAATATCATTACCTTTTTTACTACTTGCTCCATACACAATACCAATACCATTACCTTTTTTACTACTTGCTCCATCCATTAATAGTTCCCAACTGAGCTCAAAGCTTGGTGGTGGTTGATTCGCTTCATCATTCCCCATATGGTTCTCTTCTTCAAGTTTTTGTTTAGTGTCGAAGGAGCATTCTGAAATAAAATCTATCAGCGTTTGAGCTTTGATTGCTGACCTTGGTTTGTATTATAGCCCATATTGCCCTAATTCTATTAACCAGTACAACATTCTTCCTAAGGTCTCTAACCTATGTAACACTCTCTGCAATGGTTGGTCAGTCACTACCACTCCCTGATGAGCTTGAAGGTATACTTTATATTTCTTAGCAAAGAGAAGTAGGGCTATGCAAGTTTCTCAATGGGCAAATAGTTCAGCTCTGTGCCCTGAAGGACTTTGTTGAAGTAGTAAATGGGCTTTTGAACCGACCCTTCTTCCCTGATTAACACTGAACTTATAGCATGATTTGAAGCATATAAATAGATTAATACCTCTTCTTTGAGCAAATGCTTGCTTAGTATCTACTCCGAACTCAGGAAGGCTTTCAACTCTTCAAATGTAGTCTGACAATCCTCTATCCATTCGAAGGTTTGTGACTTTATGATCTTTTTGAAGAAAGGAAGATACTTCTCTACTGATTTAAACATGAATCTATACAATCCAACAATCCAGTCAGTCAACCTTTGAACCTCCTTCGTGTTGCGTGGAGCTACCATGTCTAAAATAGCCTTCACTTTGTTTGGGTTAGGCTCGATCCCCTTCTCGCTCACCATACAGCCAAGGAATTTACCCCTTTAGATGAAAGAGGCACATTTTTCGGGATTCAACTTCATCCCATAATCATTCACAACTCCTATCACTTCGGCCAAATCTTAGAGGTGGTCTTCAAAACTCTTGTTTTTCACTATCATATCGTCCATATATGCCTCAAGATTCCTGCTCAACTGTTCCTTGAACATCTTGTTCACAAGACGTTGATATGTGGCTCTGGCATTTTTTAGAGTGAAGGGCATTGACACATAACAGTAGGTACCCTTTTTTGTAATGAACGAAGTCTTATCTTCATCATCTTAGTGCATCCGGATCTAATGGCATCCTCACTTCGCGTTAAGGGATGACAAGTACCTATATCTTGTTATTGAGTCTACCAGCTTATGTATCATA
The DNA here is from genome assembly GCA_949750685.1 of Vernicia montana. Taxonomy (NCBI): domain Eukaryota; kingdom Viridiplantae; phylum Streptophyta; class Magnoliopsida; order Malpighiales; family Euphorbiaceae; genus Vernicia; species Vernicia montana. Next base: position 6,430 of record CATKHJ010208966.1, on the reverse strand, counting down.
GGCAAAGGGAACAAATCCTTGAGACATGTCTTGTTTAGGTCTGTGAAGTCCACACACATTTTGTAGGTTCTGTTCGACTTTTTGATGAGCACTACATTTGTTAGCCACTCTAGGTACTGAACTTCCCTTATAAATCATGCTTTCATTAGTTTATCTGCCTCCTGCTTTATTATTGCTTGACGCTCTGGGAAGAAGCATCTATTCTTCTGCTTGAATAATTTGTAGGTAGGATCTACATTTAGTTGGTGAGTTATCACCTCAGGGCTTATCCTCTCCATCTCTGCCGAAGACCAAGCAAAATTGGACACACTTGCTGCTAGAAATTGACGGGCTTGGACTTTTCTGCTCATCTTTTAAAGAATTGTTCAGCAACAAGAATTTTTCTGGTTCTTCCCCCTTTACCATAAATTTTTCTAACTTCTCCACTGGTTCAGTTTGTTGTTCTGGGGTATAGGCAGCCACTTCGATTACTGCCACTTCTTCGACTTGCTCCACAATTATACCCTTCTTCAATCTTTTCTTTTCCTGCTTGGATTCATTCCATTCTTATGTCCCATACACACAGAATTCACCCTCTGGCTTGGGGATAGTCATTCTTAAATGTCTTATATTGGTGAAGGCATTGATCTCATACAACAACAGTCTCCCAAGCAAGATATTATAAGCCAACTGCACCCTTATCACTACAAATTTAGCCATCACTGTCACACTATCAGAAGCAATACCAATAGTAAATGGGACCTTCGTTACTCCAACTGATGGGACTTCGATTTCGTCCAGGGTGCGAACTGGATTTCCCACTTCTTCCATGTCATCTTCGCTCAACCCATCTTGGCATAGGCATCAGTAGTAAGTAAGTTGATTGAGCTACCTTTGTCAACTATAATCCTCTTCACCATGAAGTTTGCTATAATAGCCTGAATGATCAGAGGATCTGCATGCGGGGTACGAAGGCAACTTCCATATGGTCTATTTGTTTTGATCTTTGACTCGTTGCAATAGATGTATTAAAGTTCCTTTTTCATCTGACCCCCCAATTATGCAATGAATGACCCTTACTGAACCATCATTCACTGCCTATTTTCCTTTATTTTTGTTGGGCTCGACTTTATCTTCACCATTTCTTTTCACAAATCTGCCCAAAAATCCTTGTTTGATAAGCCTTTTTATTTTCTCCATCAACTGTCTGCAATCATTGGTATTATACCTATGGGTATTGTGGAAGAGGCATAATTTATCCTTATCCCTCCTATCAGGCAGGGCAAACATGGGTCTAGGGCGTGCCCATATGTTCTAGTATTTGAATACAGCGAACACTATTTTTGGACTTGCATTCAGATGAGTGAGCTTACTAATATTGAGGCTTGGGGTCGATCGGCCTCGGCCACCCCTTCTTCTTCCTTGCGGCCTCTTTGCTTCCCTTTTTTTCTTCTTCTTTGGCTTTGCTTCTTCCTTGGGGACTACCTCCGTCTTTCGTCGCTTCAAAAATTGACTAAAGGCACATGAATCATCCTACCTGATATATTTCTAGGCAATCCCCATTGCATCCTCAAGAGTGAGTATGCCTACACAATGCTTTGAAATATTCAATGTGAGAAGTTATGTTCTGCAAGGCTTCTATTGCCCTTGCCTGATCAAGTTAAGTGACTTTCAATGCTTCTCTGTTGAAGCAAGCCATGTAATCCCTTAAGGATTCATTTTCCCTATACGTTTACTGATTTCAGATATTGAGTCCTTCTCTCTACTATAATGCTGGAAACGAAACGGTGCATGAAGGTTGCAGTTAGCTGGCCAAAAGATCCAATACTTCCTTCTTCTAATGAGTCAAACCACCTCGTTGCCACCCCCTCCAGAGAGCTCTTGAAAGCTCGGCATAATGCTTCATCACTTGCAGTTTGAAGTTCAATGACATGTTTTTAATCCATGACATAGACCTTAGGGTCCACTTCGCCATTATATTTTTTCAAAGTTGGTGGTTTGAACTTACTAGGCAGGTGATAATCACGAATGGTTTTGTCAAAAGGTGATTTCAGGGCTAGTTTCAAACTTTTCTCTATCCCTTTCTTATCTCTGTCGTCCTTCAACTCATCTAGAAATTTCTTTAATTTGTCTCTCATTTCAACTTTGTCTCTACTACTTGTAGCCTCCTGTCTTCTCTGGTTTCTTTGATGTGAAGAAGATCCGACTGCGACTCATCACCTATTCCTACTTTCTTCCTCGACTTCCTCTCAAGGTCATCCCTCTCCTTTGACATTTCTCTTCTCATGTCATTCCTTCTATTACTACGCTCATCGTCACCTTTTTCATGATGACATGAGTGTCAGTCATCCTTTTCACATTCTCTAATATATACATGAGAACCTCAATCATGTTCATGCACACGTCCCTTTCTAGGAAGAGGTACCTCTATGTCTTCCTCCTTATCTATAGGTGGGTCTCCTTCTCCTACTTGTACTATTTTCGACCTCACCCTTCCTCCTCCACCTCTGACCACCGCCTGATCTTCCACTGTCTTAGGAACTTTTCTAGATTTGTTTTCAAAAGTCAGCCATCTTGTTGTCTCCTTTCTGGGCGTTATTTCGGGGACGACATTTACGTTCTAACCTGAGGGTGTTTGCTGCTGTTGTTGAGCAGCTTAGACATCATAGGCTAAAGCGTTTATGAGTTGTAGTGCGGGGGTTAGATCAGGGTTTAATAAGAGAAGCATTACTTGGACCTACAGAGGTTTGTTGAGAGATTAGTGTGCTTAGAAATTGTATGGAGGCATTTAGGTCAATGGGTGGAGGGGATGATTATTGGGAATGTGTATGGCTTTGTGAGTCACTTTCATTGGAATGAGTCATTTTCATGGTAATAAATATTCTTGTGTAGGCTAAAAGGTATTTTTTAGTTGATTGGGATGCAAGGAGTAGTGTTTTTGGCTAAGAAAGGAAAGAAAATATTGCTATCCTCAAAGAAAGAAAAAAAGCTTAATGTTGAAAAGAGATAAGCCAACGTTTCCCACAGACGACGCCAATTTGATCAGAGCTAGATCAAATAATGATATTGGGCTGGATCTCTTGTGTTAGGCCTGTGAGCTTGATGCCTACAATAGAAAAGAAACGGTCAAAAGGGCCAAACACAAGTCTTTAACTTTCAAGTTAGTACAGAGCTTTGCCGGTGATAGCTTGGGGGAAGGAGAGTTTCATTCCCTTGGGTTTGAGAGCTTTTGTAGTGAGAGAAAAGAGATGAGAGAGATGCAAAGTTTAATCTACCTCAATCAGTTGTTCATCTTTCTTTTTATATGCCTTGGTTGTAAGGCTTACGTGGTTGTTGCCATGTGAGTGGAGAGCATGTCTTGCCCTTCCCTTGATGATGACTAGTGAAGGTATGTTGCTAGTAGTGGAGTAGAGTAGGCTGAGTACTACCTTTTTGGCAGTTTGATGGGATATGATTGAAGAGAGAATGTAGTAGGTGAAAGGAGAGTTGCCTAGAGGCGTGCATGTTCTGACATCCCTATGCTGATGTTGATACTGAGTGACATCTACTATAGTTGGGAAGCTTATCCAGCAAGCTTCTTGCTGGGAGGATTTAGTGAAGCCGAAGAATGAAGGCGGAGTCCTCTTGATGAATAGGTATAGAAGGTTCTTCTTTTGGGCTTGTTTCAAGTGGGCCTGGACCCTAGCTGAATATTTGGAGGGTCATTGTCTATTCTGAGCACATTTAATATCAAAGCTATTTTTATCCCTTATCATATCGCAATTTAATTAATTTATCATGTTAGCATTATATTAGCAAATAAAGTTAAATTGTCTTAGGATGTTTCAGCATGCATGATTACCAAATTATAATTTGCATTGTTATGATCATTAATCATAAACTTTAATTTTATTTCAATAAAATCATTAGCACAAAATTTTCATAAAAAATTAGTCAATTTTTTTTTTTGTCCTTAAAAAAGTTTTATAATCAATTTTTAATTGTAAAACTATAATTATGCTAATTTTACTTGTTTATCATATATAAAAAATCTAATTGAAATTCTATTAAAAAACTTAATATTCATTATTGATGAGTTCTAAAATCATCCGGTACTGTTGATAGAGGGCCTGGCTAGAGGGTAGGACTTGTGAACAGAGAAAAACAGGATTAATGGCTCCCGGGGGTTGACCCCCTGAAGAGTCTCCGATGCCCAAGTCAGTGAGAGAGTTTTAGAGAAAGATAGTGAATTATGAGTTATCCCCATTTTCTTTACATTTTCATTACCTTTTATAGGGAAGGGTAGGGACCCCCATGGATGCGTGTCCTATGCCTATTTGAGGTCATTTTTGTCCCTCATCAGAGACCCCCCACTCCCTAGTCTAAACGAATGTATCGAAGAGAAGGCTAAGGAAGTAGTTCATTGCTTGCGATTCATCTGAATTGTGGATGAAATTGTCAATTTGACTGCATCTGGTAGCTTTGACATGAAGGTTGCTGGATGCTTGAATGAAGATGGCAAGCTGAAAAGCTCGATTTGGACGCAACTGTGTGCCTGATTAGGAGAGCTTAGGAGCTTGGTCTGAAGGCATCTCGATGTTATGAACAGAGATGCAAACTGTATGATTGCCACATCATAATATGGTTTTAAGGTCTTCGATGCCACGATATGTGAACTTATAGATTCCATATAACTTCAATTCTTCAAGCCTCCCATTCTTCATATAATATGCCTTCTTGAGGAAGATCTTAGTAAATGACCTACCTAATTGAGAGGTCTGTGGACAGACTGCTTCGTCAGCCAAAGGCAGGTCTTTAGATGAAATGCTTCGTCAATCGAAGGTTCAAATAAAGATAATATCACATTCCTCGTTAATCGAGGACCTTAAAGCTTCGCTGGAGACTTTGGAGCTTCACTATCCGATGTTTTCGCCTGATAGACTTCGTCATCAGAGGTCTTCGCCTGATAGGCTTCGCTGACTGGGCTTTAAACAATTGGCGAAGCCCTCATTTACTTGGTAGATTTTTTCGGATAGTATACCTTATTGACCGTGGACTTTAGAAATCTACCTCGTTAATTGAGGTCTTAGAATGATCTGCCTCGCTGACCGAGGACTTATATGATCTGTCTCACTGTTAGAGAGCTTTTTCCTAGCCAAACTAGATCTTTAGTACCTTTTGGATTTTTGCCTAGACTCAGTTTGGCCTTTTCCTTTTCCTGTAAGGAGTTGCCTCGTTTGTCTTTTAAGCTAACCCCAAGAGGCTATTTTTCTTCTCTGGGAGGACTTTAGTTAAACCCTGCCTCACTCACAGAGGACTTAGAAATTTACCTTGCTTATCGAAGTCTTCATCTGATAACTTGCCTCTCTGACCGAGGACTTAGAGAAAATTAGCCTCGCTCATCGAGGACTTATGTAATAATGTGCCTCATCATGTGAGGGCTTCGGGAAATCCTATTTTGTCAATTGAGGATTTCAAAGATTTCTTTCACCAAAGGAGTTCTTTGAAGTTCATGGAGAGATGGTAGTGAAGTGACGCTCTTCAGGAGGTAAAGCTCTTTAGCATGAAGCTCTTCAACCCGGAGTTTTCTTTTAACCTCTTGATCTCTTGAATTGTTTTTTAACTGAGTTATTTTCTTAGGCCTCAGGTGAAATTCATTAGATTCTTTGAGAGATCTGCATTCTTAAGGGTCCAACACCCAAATTCTCTTAAGGCTCGATTTTTCTTCAGATGAACTATATCACAACCGAAGGCTTAGAAGCCTACCTTACTTATAGGGTTTTATATAATTTGCCTCATTGAAGGAGGTCTTCAGATAAATCTCACTTTGTATGAGGTCTTTCGGATGAGCTCACTGAAGGAGTTTTTCGGACGAACTGTTTTGTCATCCAAAAGACTTTAAGGCTTCACTTTGCCAAATAAGGTCTTCGGATAGATTGCTTCATCAGCCGAAGACTGTAATAATAATATATGCCTCATCCATAGAGGGCTTTCAATAATTTGCCTCAATTAGAGGACTTTTAGAAAACCTGCCTCGCGTAGAGGGCTTAGATATTAATAATATGCCTAGCGATTTACTAGGACTTTAGAAATCACCTCCTCTGGAGGTCTTCTCATATCTGCCTTGCCAGATGAGGACTTAAGATAATAATAATATGCCTAGCGATTTACTAGGACTTTCGCCTAGCGATTTACTAGGACTTTCTGCCTCGCGGTCTTTCGCCTAGCCTCTCATAGGTCTTTCGCCTGGATTCACCAGGACTTTCGCCTAGCGATTTGCTAGGACTTTATGCCTCGCGAACTTTCGCCTGGATTCACCAGGACTTTCGCCTAGCGATTTACTAGGACTTTATGCCTCGCGGACTTTCACCTAGCCTCTCCTAGGTCTTTCGCCTGGATTCATCAGGACTTTCACCTAGCGATTTGCTAGGACTTTATGCCTCGCGGACTTTCGCCTAGCCTCTCCTAGGTC
>CATKHJ010208897.1:0-15204 GCA_949750685.1 Vernicia montana | reverse complement strand
AGGATAGCTTTTGATAAGCTTCAATTGGTTACAAACAGATATACTCTACATATTGATAATACTAACCCTTTTAACTATTAGTTATTATCAATCCTTATCAGTAATGTACTCAAGCTCCTCATTTTTCTCTGCAAGTAACTGATTAATTGCTAAGTGTATATAACGTTTTCATCTGTTCCTTCCTATCTATATAGTGTAGACTCAAATTACTTTCCTGGTCATGCGGAGACTTGACTGGCAAAGACTGTAAAGCAAAACATGTAATGATGTAAATTGAAATAAAGATTTCATAGCAATTATACGTACAATTGATGGTGGCTGTGTAGTAAAACAAAAATGGCACAAACTGTATATATGAAACGGTTTGCCTTTATTTTCTTTTAAACATTAATTTAACAAATCATATCCTGCCAAAAATTTGAATAAAAAAATTGCGTTGATTCTTCAATTGGGAAAATCAACATTAGAGCTGAGCACAGTTCGGTCCAATTCGAAGATTTGAAAATATCCGCGATTAGACTGAATTTCAGAGATTTGATTTTGTGGAGAACCAGAATCGAAACCAAAATAAAAAATCTTTGTATTGTATTGTTCCAAATTCGAGACAATACAATTTGGAGATTAGATATTTCCGTTCTAGTCCAATTCAATACAGAGATTTGGAGATTTTCAATATAATTTTACATATAAATATATATGCATGCTTATCTTTAAGCTAATTTTCTTACAGAAACTAAAAGAACAATAAACTAAATAATTATACAAACTAGACCTAGGTAGGAAAATAAAATTAATGAGAAAGAGAGAGATTTCTTAGCTACTTTTTTAACATTGAAAAGAGGAGCCTTTGAATATATATCTCATTCTAACTTTACATTTTTCCAATGTAGGATAACTTACTTTCCTCTCTCACTTTCCTTTGTGTATAACTTATTTTGAATTTCAAATTATCGTTCACCCATTCACTATTTTAAGTACGTGAATATTCAAATTCATATATTTTATGTAGAAGAACACAAATCTGAATAGTGGAATCCACATGAATTTGGATCTCACAATGGCCACTGAATGAGTTATTTTACCATAATTTCTTCTAAGTAATGGTTTCAAATTCATATTTATTCTAAATAATGCACATTAATTGTTCTAGTAACTTTGATTAATTTAATTATATGTATATTATATTTTTTTTAACATATAAATATATAATATATAATATTATTTAAAATTCTGATTTAATCCCGGTTGAACCTTCGACACGTAACCCTTTGCCTTCACCGATTTTAAAACCGAGCCGGATTTGAAAACATTGATTAGAACCCAAATGAGAAAAGAAAATAAATAGGAACAGGAAAATAAAATAAAAACCAAATGAAAAGAAAAAGAGAACTTAGTTTCAGTTTTCCATCGTCGTCGTCGTCTCTGATGGATGGTCAACTGTCGGAAGGGCTCCTTCTCTCTTCTACCGCTGCTCTGCTCTTTGTTTCTCTCCCTCTCTTTCTAAAATCTTACAAAAACTTAAAAATTGAATGAATAAAAGTTAAAGATGTTTATATACTTAGGTCAAAAGAAGTAATAAACCTATAACTCAAAATGACGTAGTTTTGATAATAGGAAATTATGTTCTGACCCGAAATTTACAACATAACCCCTAATTTTATAATAAAAGATGCATGTCTTGAATTGAGTTCAGATGAAGCATCATTGGGTTTAGGCAGAAGTAGTAGAGGCACTTTATGAAGAATGGGGTAAGAGGGAACCTCAATCCAACCTCGAGCTGGTGATGGAAGAAAATGTAGTGCCCGTTGTCTTTAGGTAGCTCTCTGGTGTTAGCCACCCTTGGACTAGCATAAATTATCTGGTCCTTCTTAGGGATAGAAATATAGAACTCCTTCTTGCTGTCCAGGTTCTCCTTGAAACCCCTCAAGTCAAACTCTCGAAGAATTGAAGGCACCTCGCACCAGGTGTCCACCATGTCTTTGCGAATGGACTCAAAGGTGTATTGGGAAGTAGCCTTGGAAGCCATTGAATCATAATGGAGAAAAAGAGTGGCGGAAGAACAGGCCTTATGAATTTTTAGGGGGGAAGAAGAAGAATAACATAGAGTTTGGAATAGCAGAATACTTAGAATTTGCAAGAGTAAGTGACAAAAAACTTAACTAAAAAAAAAAAAGAGGATTTATATACAAAACAGCTCCTCGAAAATTGCTTCCCAGTTATTTCAAAATTTAAAAGGGCAGTAGCAGTTTTGACTCTCCAAATTCATAGCAGTTACTGCGCTACGTGGCTATGTCCTAGAATAAACGGACTTTGCATTAAATGCGAAATCTCTACTGTTAGACACTCAAGGATCCGCTGAGTCTTTTTAACTTCCTAGCCAAGTAAAGGGAAAGTCACGTGACACCTATCCACCTTGCCCATTAACAAGCTACAAACTCAAGCTCTAGAGACTACTTCAACAAGGTGGCTTAATACGAACTACAACATGTTTCCACCGAGATACAAGTTAGCACTCACCTCATCGAAACAGGAGGGGCTCTGATGAGGAATAAAATAAACTAGGCCAAATTGGGCTTTATTAGGAGATCAGGCCCACCAACCAACAGACCAACGCGAGCTATATCTAGCTTACTGAATGTAGCTCGGCAGGAACACCGAGCAAGGCACCTTGCCATATCCATGTTCCATAAGGAAGCCATAAGGAGACTTGCTCTATAAGTTTCTGTACTGTAGCTCACGTCATCAATTAAGTGTATAGCCCTATGGCTGTTAGAGAAGCATGCACTTAGGCGGCTCACCCCATTTCAATCTCTCTCTTTCCACTTATGAGACTTTACCTATCTCATTCCTAACTGCAAACATGTGAGATCCCAACTATGAATTGGGAAAAGGCTGACGGCGGTCATATCTTTGTCTAGGGATGGCAGTGGGGCGGGTTTTTCATTATTTGTACTCGTCTCGCTAATATTTATTTATACTCGCCACATCACCCGCTCCGCTTCGAGGTGGGGCGGGGCGGGTATACTAGTTTTTATTTCATTTTATTTTATTTCTTTTTTCTTTAAAAAATTATTTAATATTAATTTTTCATATATACATATATTCATTTATATCTCTTTTCTACATATCTATATAATATAATTTATCTTTTATATAAAAAAATAAGCTATAAATTAAAAATGATATTATATATATATATATATATATATATATATATATATATATATATATATATATTTGAAAAATTAAAAATATATATATATTATATATATAATCAGGGCGAGTAATGCGCCAAACCCAATTTGGGTTTTAAATTTAAACCTGCCCTACCCTATTTAATAAATGGGGCGGCAGGCGGGTTAAATTGTCATCCCTATCCTTGTCAGCAACGAACTACTTCGTCCTTGGGATCTCCACCACACTCAACCACCAATCTCAGTCATATAAAAGGCAAACAAAGACCCTTGAGACAGGTAGATTGAACTCTACACTCTTTCACTTTTTTCTCTCACTAAAAAGTACTCAGGCCATACATAATGAAAGTCTCCTTATCTCCGGCCATCTTTCCAGCTCGTCAACTAACATGCACATTGGAGGGTCTTCGATAGGCACCATGCCTAGCCCTCATGACATATTTCTCTTTCTTGTAGGCCGACGATCTCAAGCCCATATTCAGGAGATCTAGTCCAAATAACTCTTCCTTGATCTGAGACCGATCAAACAGGTATAGATTTTTCTTCAGAAAATGATTTTTGTGCTTCATGCTAAATAATTTGTGTGTGTATAAATTGGATCTATTCTTTTAAAAGAATTCAATAAGATAAAGAACAGAAATTGATAGAATGACTTAGAATGACTTAGATAATGTGATTCACATTTATGCATATTTATAATATGAAAACATATTCTGCATTTCGATTTAGATCTCCGCAATTCATTCATTTGCATTTCCTTTTGGTGAAGCCCTTTCTTATCTGAAATTTTTAAGAAAATTCAAAAATTTTTCTCTTCCCCTGTTTCGTATATGAAATGTAAATTACATAAAATTTGTAGTCTTCTTTCTCATTTCTCACTCTCCTCTCAGTTTGCAATGAATATTGTATTAGTATAACTCAAAAAACAATGGAAATTTTAATATATAAATTCAGTTTGCAATGAATTTAAAAATGAAAATTCAATGGGTTCACTCGAAGATTTTTTAATAATTAAATAATAATACAATTTATGTATGCATAAATTGTTGAAAAATTTTATGGGATATTTCACACGCACAGCGGAAATAGAAATTAATAAATAACCCACAGCAAAAACAATAAAAATTTTACGTGGTTCGATTTCTCAATAAACCTACATCCACAATCCACAAGAGATAATTCATTATAACTCTTATAGTTATACAGTATAATTTTTAGACGGACAAAATTATAAATCCTCTCTCACATAACACCTAATAACCCAGTGCACCATTTCCCACAGTGAACAAGGTTAACAAGGATTAAAGAAATATAAGATAATTTTTTAACAGACAAAAATTATCAAAACCCTCTCTTATACAACACTCAATAATCTAGTATACTCTTTCTCACAGTGAACAAAAATTAAAGAAATGTAGGATAATTTTTGGACAGACAAAAATTATCAAAACCTTCATTCACATATTAAGAAGCCTCTGCTTCTTTTCTCACTCACGCAAAACTCTCTCAGTTTTATTGTGATCTCTCGGTGTGTACTTCTTCTTGTATGAATTTGCCTATTTATAGGCAAATTTATGCTTGCTTAATGTCAGCACCACCCTCTTTTTTCTTTCTTTCAATAACCCCCTTTTTTTTTTTTTTTATCTTTTGTTTGGTGTTTGGTGGACCCTCCATGTTGGAGGGACCCACTCAACAAATCTCCCCCTCACGACAATATGGAGGGCTTTACTATGACTGCAATTCTCTATCAGTCTCCCCCTAAGTATGGGTATCTTCATGCTCCCCTTCTTCAAAATTTCTGCTGCGGGACCTGGTGAATAGTACTCAATACTATTCACAGTAGGTATGTTGCTACAGTAACCGTAGCTACAATATCCCTGAACAGTACCGTACATTGCTACAGTTTCAAACAGTGTTGCTACAGTTCTTCAAATTTTGCAACAGTAACCATACAAAAATTTACGTAATTACTGTTTTACTATTCACCAAATTTTTTTATTTTACACACATTCTCGAAATGCCTTGCATAAAAAAATTCCTTATATTTTTCTTTTTCTCGCAGTATATTTCTTTTCTCAAAATATAATACTGTCCCAGACAACAGTCCCACTTCAATCTCAATAAAATTTATCTCTACCCCAAAATAAGAATCAGAAGCTCTGATATCACTTGTTGAGAAATTTTATGGGATATTTCACACGCATAGCGGAAGCAAAAATTAATAACTAATCCACAGCAAAAATAATAAGAATTTTACATGGTTCAATTTCTCAATAAACCTATTTCCACGATCCACAAAGGATAATTCACTATAACTCTTATAGTTATACGGTATAATTTTTGGACGGATAAAATTGTAAATCATCTCTCACACAACACCTAATAACTCAGTACACCATTTCTCACAGTGAACAAGAATTAAAGAAATGTATGATAATTTTTGAACGGACACAAATTATCAAAACCCTCTCTCACTTATTTAGAAGCCTCTGCTTCTTTTCTCACTCATACAAAACTCTCTCAGTTTTATTGTGATCTCTTGGTGTGTACTTCTTCTTGCATGAATTTGCCTATACTTCTTCTTGCATGAATTTTGCCTAGCAGCAAGTAAAGTTCAACTTTGTTTGCTCATGCAGTAAGCAAAGTTGAACTTTGCTTGCTTAATGTCAGCACCAACCCTCTTTTTTCTTTCTTTCAAAAATCATTTTTTTTTTCTTTTATTTGATGTTTGGTGGGCCTTTCATGTGGGAGGGATCCACTCAACACAAATATTTATAATTTTTATATGTAATTAAGAATTTAAAAAATTAAAATTACTTAATAAAATATAAATATATATAATTAAACACCGTTACGGTTAAATCCCAATTTAATACAAAAATAACTTTATTTTTCTTTGTTAATTATTCAATTTTTAATTGAATTAGTCAATTTGTATTTTTCACGAGTCATAATTCAACTTGTCGATTTAACATATCAGTTCAATTCTAATAACTATAATTTAGACTAAAGTTGAAAATAACTATTATACAGATATAGAATAGTTATTATTTTATATTATTCCTATCATATTGTGCTATTTCATAAACTAAATCAACTTGGTTTTATGTCATTAGACAATTGTTTGAATCTGTCCTTATACAGTTGTTTGTTTCAAGTAACTTTTTGCCGTGTCATTAGGTAATTGTTTGTTTATAACTGAAAGTAACATGGATGTAACTTCAACTATACATCTTAATTAAGAAAATAATCTTTTTTTTTTTTTTCAAAAATTAAGGAAATAATCTTGGGATCAGCCTTTTGAGTTAAAGTCAATGTTATTAAAATCGGATCGAACTGATCAGTCAGACCAGTTAAATCAGGAACTGACTATTGATCAAGTCCAATTATTTAAAAAACTAAAATATTTAAAAGTTTTGATATAAAATAAATTTAAAAAAAAAAATCAATCGGACCGATAAATCAAATTGATCGAATCAATCAAATCATAAATCGATCAGGAAATTGATTGATTGTGCTGTTAGATTTTAACAACACTCTCAAAGGTCAATTATGTCTTGGCACGGAAAATTGTTTTTAGGTTGTCCCTTTTTCTTTGAATTTTTCTTCAACCTACGTACTCTGGAAATTTCTTTCCATTTTATTGGGATGGAACAATTTAAGAAAAAATAATAATAATAATCAAATCAAACATCTTATTTAAACTAAATAATTTTATTTTATTATAAGTTATATAAACGATCTAGATCAAAATCAAATCAGACTTTTTAATTTAATCAGTTAAATTAATGACAGATCAATGTCGTTTTGTGAAATATATTTTCAGGCTTTGTAATTTTTATTATTTTAATCAGTTAAATTAATGACAGATCAATGTCTTTTTGTGAAATATATTTTCAGGCTTTGTAATTTTTATTATTAGTTAAGGCAGTGACAGGTTAATGTCGTTTTATAAAATATACGTTTTGTAATTTCCACCCACTTGGTATAACATTGAATTTTCCGAAGTAAAGATAAATAATTAAAATCCAAAGCCAAGTAATTAATTAGGACCTGTTCGGTATTATTTTCTATTTTCTATTTTTTATTTTTTAAAAATAAAAATAAAATTTTGAAAACTAAAATTTTTTATTTTTAAAATGTTTCTGGATAAATATGAAAAAAATAAAAAGTAATAATTTTTTTAAAAAAATTTTATAATACTTATTTTTTTAAAATTTGAAAAAAAAATAGAAAACCGCAGTGACAACCACACGCCTCCTTAGATTAGTTGACATAAAGTCTTGTGGCCAATTAAGGATGATAAATTCTCAAGTATATGAAATTACCTATTATTAATATTATTTACTTTATATGAAAGTATTATTTTTAGAATATAGAATGAAAATATTATTTTTAGTTTGATATAACTTTGGTTTAATAAGTCCTAACTTTTATCTTCGAGTTAAACTTAAACACAAATGAATATTTTTATAAATTTGACTCGACTCAATTTAATTATCATTAAAAATTAAATAAATTTATTTGTTAATATTAAAATAAAATTTGAATCTCATTCAAGTTTCAACTTAATTGATAAATTATTATTATTTAAATAGCATATATAATTACATGAAATCTCTTTAAAATTATTAAAATTTAAATACTTGACATTAGGCACAAATCACTCAAGTAAAGTATTGTATTACTTAAATTTGGCTTGAGTCGTTAATCAAGATATTCAAAATTCAAACTTGAAATATTTAATTTGCAACCAAAGTTCATTACTTCTTTCAATAATATATAATTAATTATATTTTTTATCCACTCAAAAAATTTTATCAAATAGATTATATATCCATTCACAAAATTTTCTAAAACTTTAATATTATTACTTATTATTAAATAAAAATAGGTGATTAAGAAAATAAAATAAATTGAATTTATTATCAATATAAATAATATTTGGAATATTTCTTATACAAAAATTTTAATTCAATTCTATTGATAGAATTGAATTGAATTGAATGTTTTCAAAATGATTTTTTTCAAAGGCAGCCACAAATAATATTATAGATTTCAGACCTATTGTCATTAAGGAATTTAGCATGATTTGTTGGAATTTGTTGCGAAAAATACCACCGGATTAGAGCAGAGTCGCAACTAATAATTTGAGAAAATAATAATAATAGATAAAATAGGGACATAGAGATTTTACGTAGAAAACCCCTAAACAAATCAGAGTAAAAACCACGGGCAAGAATAGAAAAATTTTCACTATAAGAAAATAGGAATTACAATAGTATAAGGAGAAAACAATTTAAATTCTCTGTTAACTAATTTTTTTTTTCTCTCTAACTCTCTAATTTTCTCTCTTTTTTTGGTGTGTCTTTCTTGAACAAATGGAAGCCTTTTATAGGCCTCCAAAAGCTAAATGCTAGCTAAATACTAGCTAATTGCTAGCTGTATACAACTAGCAATTAGCTAGCTGTATACAACATGATTGACTTCTAAGTCAAAGTCTTCTATCTCTTTTCAATATAAGATATATGCTTGTTTATATTTTAAATCTACTAGTATTATACCTTGCAAGTTATTGTGCAAAGTATACTATTATTTTTCATTTCTAATCAAATTCTGAAATAATTTATAAAAAATGTAATTTCTTGACTAAATTTCTATCTTCAAAATTTAATAAATTAAGTTTCATATTATACACATATACATGTGTCTTTAATATGTTCAAATTAAAGATTATTGTGCTTACTTCTAACCATAGAGATGCCTATTCATAAATAGAGATTGAATAAATAACTCTAAACTTAAAAAAATAATTCCTAAATTTAAGAAAATTGTAAAGTGTATTACATTTTATTTCCCAAACATTTTAATTAATAAAATAGTTGTCTCAATTCCACATTTTTTACAAGTCATTATTATTAGGGATGTTGAAATATATTCTCATGGTATGGTAAAAAGGGCAGATCGAAACCTTTAGTTTTTTGAGTCATATATTTACTCTTGACGTTTTCAAAACTTAACATCACGCCCTCTCATTTAGCATCCTTTCTATTTCAGTCAAATTTATCGTTTGTAGGTCCGATTGTCAATCCAACGTGACAAAAATAATATTAAAATATTAAAAACCCTTATTACTATTGAAACATAATTCTTCTATTTATTATTCTCTCTATCCCATTCTCTTTCATAATCTTTCTCAATGGCTCACAGTGTTGCGAGGTCTCGCCCGAATGCCCTTCCCCTCACTCGAAAAATTTTATTACCTTAAGGAAAGGCGAGAGCGATTTTTAAGGGAAGTTAAGGTACGAGTTTCGGTGCTCACGATTGGAAGCAGCTATTACCTCGAAAAATTGATTTTGATTTTTGAAAAAAGTTCTGGAGTCGCCACCCTAATTTATTTAAATGGAAAAATTAAGGAAAAATCCAAGTTGACTCCAATTTTATTAATCTTTGATTAATTTACCCAAGGATAAAGTCACTAGTCCTCGAATCAAGTTGAGTTCAGGGACTAGATTTTTGGTTGTAAA
Source organism: Vernicia montana (assembly GCA_949750685.1). Classification (NCBI taxonomy): domain Eukaryota; kingdom Viridiplantae; phylum Streptophyta; class Magnoliopsida; order Malpighiales; family Euphorbiaceae; genus Vernicia; species Vernicia montana. The sequence continues at coordinate 5,483 of CATKHJ010208897.1, read as the reverse complement.
TAATCTCGATTTGACTTTTAAATTTAATTTGACTTTGAAAAATGATTTCATGAAATGACAAATATTAATAACAATTTATAATGCATGTGCATGGTATAATTATGAGTGCATGGGAAAATAAAAAGCAAGTATTTAAAGAGCCAGTATTTAAACATTCACAAGTAAAGGAGAGTATTTCCTCTAACTCTTATGGGTATTAGGAAAATCACAAGATCGCTCCTTTACTCTAAAATAATTAAACTAACTAAATACTATTAATTAAAATTTACATTTACAATGGACTAACATTTAAAAATAAAAGGAGAAGGGGATTGATTGAGATTTGGATTTGAGGCTTAGATTCAGATTCCAAGCGTGCCTACGTACCCCATTGGATGAGGATCAAAACTCACGTAATTCGTTCCACTGTGAGATGGAGAGGTTTTGGGATCGGTCAGATTTGATTGGACTGATTTGATTTAGGGTGATTTTGGAGTTAGTGAGAGAAGATGATGTACCTTCTTTTTGGGGGAATTTTGAGTGGGCAAAGTGATTTTCCGGACCGAAATACTGTTTTATCGGTTTTGGATGATGGATTTAAATTAATATCGGAGGAAATTAATTTGATGATTTGGTTGGCTAATTACCCAATTTTAATTAATTAAAAGGATTAATTAATTAACATGATTAATTAAAAGGATTAATTGATTAAATTGAGTGAAAAATGATTGAAAAATTAATTAATTAATTAAAATTAATTTTTAATTAATTAACTAATTGATGAGTGAGAAAACTAATTGAAAAATCAATTAATTAATTAAAATTGATTTTTAATTAATTAACTAATTGGAAAATTAATTAATTAATTAAAATTAATTTTTAATTAATTAATTGAGATTAAAACTAATTGAGAAATTAGTTAATTAATTAAAATTGATTTTTAATTAATTAACTAATTGAAAATTAAAACTAATTAGAGAGAGAGAGAAGAAGAAGAAGCAAATGGATTATCAACAAATGCTTGAGGTGTGAATTGAAGTGGTGAGGGAGTGGGGTATTTATAGGAAAATGAGATGGGGGTAGTTTAGGAAGAGAATGAGTGAAAAGACCAAAAGGATAGAGTTAAAAGGGCTGAAAATGGGCTGAAAATGGAGTAAGAACAGAATTTTCAAGGCAGGAGGGGACCAGCCACGAGACATGCTTACGGAGGTGCATCAGAAACACGCGCGTCCGCGAGGATAGCTCGCGAATGTTGTCAGACGGCCGCCGAAGGGCTTGGCAGATCCGCCATAGAGGGTGGCGGCTGCCGCGAGGCTTCCTCGCGGACGCGTTGAGGTGGCCTGCGGATCCGCAGGCCTTCCTTGCGGATGTCCGCAGGCCTGCCTCACGGACGTCCACGTGGCAGCATGGTAGTGGGTCCTCAGGTCATTTTTCTTGTTTTTCAGGGCTTCCGGGTCAGTTTACGGGGTATTCTGAAATCTGAAAAATTATCGGTCAGTGTCGGTGGATCAAAAATTAATTATCGGACATTTTGGCAGTCAGTTTTGAGGAAAATTTGATCAGTTTTAGGAAAACACTGTCTGGTACAGAATATTCGGTCGGGGTTGGAAAAGTGATGTCAGTCTGTGTTGGAGGAAATAAAATTGTTTACTTTTCGGGGGTATTGCCCCCTTGACCTCTGCCCGCTAACCGGCTAGAGGAACCGCCGTACCGGCTTTGCTTAGCGCACTAAATTTAGCAGGTGTCAAACTGCTGCAGAATCATGAGGGTGCAAAATTGAGGGTTCACAAGTGTTAGATTCACAAATCTAATAAAAATTAAAAAATAAAAAAATAAAGAGAAAACACATCATTTTCAATTACATCAGCCTTGTGAACCTGCACAATTTCTTTCTTTGTTGGATAAGATTTCATGAATATCAAAATATAGATTGACCCCACTTCTCCAATATAATTTTAACCTTACATATTGGATTCTTCTTTTAATTTTGATCAAATTCCATATCAAATTAAGGACAACCCAGTTTAAATTCTGTAATTTGAAGAATTGAGTTTTTAATTTTTTTTAAAAAAAAAATTGGATTCTTCTTTTAAATTTGGTCAAATTCTATATCAAATTAAGGACAACCCAGTTTAGATTCTGTAATTTGAAGAACTGGGTTGTTACTTCTTTTTGAAAAAATAATTAAATTGAACTACATATCAAATAGAATTAAGGTCAAAGTGGGTTTGTGTGTTGTGCTCTGTTTTTTATTTGACAAGTTGATTATTTGCTTGGTTAGGATTTTTCTGTAGAAAAAATCAAAAGCTTTGTTATGTTTATTTGAAGGAGACACAATCTTCACCAAAGACCTCAAATTCAATGGTATTGTATTGTGGAGGCCCTAAGAAGACACATAAAGACTGGGTTATATGGTGAGTTTTCAAGGGAACAAAATAAAATAAAGCAATCTTTTTTTTTTATTATTTTTTATTTTGGTGATTTCACACTCACAGAGACAGAGAAAGAGAGGAAAAAGCCACACACACACACAGAGAATTGGTGTAATTATGACACAAATTATTTGTCTTCTATTCCCACAATTTTGAATTGAATTTGTAGATCCATGGGAGCATGCGATTGGAATGGGATTGGGAGCTGTGTTTGTGAACTAGTTGGTGAAATGGGATGCTCAGCTCCAACAAGACCTCAATAAGATGCTCAACAAAGCCAAGGCCGCCAATGCTTGACAAAACCAGTTGAAGAAGAAAATGCCATTAATTTAAACTTCTAACTTTTGTCTATTTGGATTAAAGACGATGAAGTAAGTTTAGGATTTTCAAATTTAGTAAAACTTTTGGGGAAGATACAGAGGGAATAAGAAAGAGAACGGGATAGAGAGAGAATAATAAATGGAAGAATTATGTTTCAATAATAATAAGGGTCTTTAATATTTTAATATTATTTTTGCAACATTAGACTGATAATTGGGTTCACAAACAGTAAATTTGACTGAAACAAAAGTGACATTAAGTGAAAGATCGCGATGTTAGGTTTTGAAAATGTCAAGGATAAATATGCGACTCGAAAAATTAAAGGTGTCGATCTGTCCTTTTGCAATACTATAAGGGTATATTTGAACATTATCCCTTATTATTATCATGCACCAGTCTTGATTTGATTCTCTCATCACTGCTTTTTGCAGTGATGGCAGAGGCAGCAGTTTTTTTTTTTTTTTTTTTTTTTAAATTGTCTCATTCCATGTGGGAGAGAAAAATCGGTAACAGACATAAAAGAGGGAGAAATCAATATTATAAATATCGGTGTCTCCCTGTTAGCGGTCAAAATCAGTATTTGAAATATCGCTTTATATAATTTAATTAAACTAATATTTTAAATATCGATTTTATGGTTGCATACTAAGATATAGTCTAATTGTAAGTGTATATACGATTTTGGCAATAGATCTAGATTCAATTTTCCCCTCTCCTACTTAAAAAAAAAAAAAAAGAAAAAAGAAAAAACTGATTTTATGGTAAAAAAAAAAAAGCATATATGTATAAATATTTTCAAAAGTGGTATGTTTTTGGTAAATATTTTTTGAAAATAGTATGGAAGGTCATTTACCCTAAGTTTGTCAAAGATTGCGGCTCAAATTCTCAACAAAAACTGCACCAAACACGTTTTTTTTTTAAAAGCATCATTTGTCAAAATTCGGTGCCCAACAACCATTAAAAATGCTGAAGCCAATTCCATTCTTCATTAAATAGTATTTCGCATGACTATAAAAAGCCATGCATAGAACCAAAGAATACACAGAAATTGCAAGAAGCAATTTGAGAGCCAGAGAGAATTAATTCTCTGAAGAATTTTGAGAGAGAATTGTTGAGGGAAAATTGAAAGAAATTTTCTTGAGTTGTGAGTGTTGTAAACACTGTATATTTTCTCCCTTTAGTGAAAGATCTGCAGCAGCCCGTGGAGTAGGCAAATTTTTGCAGAACCACGTAAATTTTGTGTGTTATTTATTATTTTTATTCTCTCTCATAAATCTGGCATATAGGGAATTCGCATAAATTCTCAATAACTGGTATCAGAGCTTCTGGTTCCTATTTTGGGATAAAAAAGGAGATTTTAGTGGGACCGCTATCCGGGGCAGTATCATATTTCAAGAAAAGAAATATACTGCACATAAGAGAAAAATACGATGAATTTTTTTGGTGTGATCCGTTTCTGAAACGGGTGTAAAATCAAATTTTGGTGAACAGTAACCACGTAAAATTTTTGCATGGTTTTACTGTTTGAAACTGTTGCAACTCTGTTTACAACTGTAGAAGTCCAACTCGAAACTGTAACATGGTACGGTACTGTTCATACGTACAGTTACTATTTATATGAATAGTAAAATTTTACAGGCAGTATTAGTTTGTCAACGGTGGTGTTCTCATATACAATGGTTCACAAGAATTGTTAGAAAAGATCCACAGGAAGTCAGATTTAAGTTGGAGCAATGGCAGCAGATAAAAGGAAGGTGAAACTCCATAAGTTCGATGGCGTAGATTTTGGGTTCTGGAAAATGCAGATAGAAGATTATCTGTATTAGAAAAATCTGTATCAATCTCTCTCAGAGAAGAAGCCAGAGTCTATGAAGGAGGAAGAATGGAACCTTCTAGACAGGCAGGCCCACAGAGTTATCCGATTGACGTTGTCCCGCAATGTTGCTTTTAATATAGCAAAGGAGAAGACCACAGCAAGTCTTATGAAGGCTCTTGCTAGTATGTACGAGAAGCCATCCGCCTTAAATAAAGTGCACCTCATGAGGCGATTGTTCAATCTGCGGATGATGGAAGGCGCATTGACAGCTCAACATCTCAACGAACTCAACACAGTCACAATCCAATTGAGTTCAGTTGGTATTGAATTCAATGAAGAAGTACGAGCATTAATACTTTTGTCTTCTCTACCAGAAAGCTAGAACGCTACTGTCACAACTGTGAGTAGCTCATCAGAAAGCAATAAGTTGAAGTTTGATGATGTTCGTGATTTGGTTCTCAGTGAAGAGATCCGACAGAGAGAGTCGGGTGAACCGTCAGCCTCTTCAGTATTGCATACAGAGTCAAGAGGAAGAAATTCAACCAGAGGTAAAGGCTGAGGTAGATCAAAGAATAGGAGGTCTAAATCCAAGAATCCTACTAATTCTAATAACTCAAAGACCATCGAGTGTTGGAATTATGGGAAGACTGGGCACTACAAAAATCAATGCAGGAGTGCACCAAAGGACCAGGAAGTGAAGGCAGAGGCAAATGTTACTTCCACCTCAAGAGGAGATGATGCGTTGATTTGCTCTCTAGAAAGCAAGGAAGATTCTTGGGTATTAGACTCAGGAGCATCGTTCCATGCTACTTCACAAAAGGAACTCTTTGAAAGGTATGTTCCCGAAAATCTTGAAAAAGTATACCTTGGTGATGATCAACCTTGTGCTATTGTTGGTAAAGGTGTAGTGAAGGTTAAGTTGAACGGGTTAGTTT
>CATKHJ010208891.1:0-13879 GCA_949750685.1 Vernicia montana | reverse complement strand
GCATATGTGTTTTACACATTAATTAGGAGATTGCTTGGGAAGTTTGATTGGACCAAACAATAGGTGTTGTGAAATTTTAAAGTGTTTGATTTTTCACAAGCCTATCGATTCCGCTGCGTTCGGTTCCAATAATCCTTTCATATCCTAAAAGGAAGGATATACAATTCATGGTGGAGATCATGTCTTTTTGAAGATTTCACCTATGAAAGGAGTAATGAGGTTTGGTCATAAGGGAAAACTAGCACCTCGATTTATAGGGCCTTTCAAAATCTTACATAAAGTCGGAGAAGTTTCCTACAAATTAGCCTTACCTCCTATGTTGGAACACATACACCTAGTTTTTAATATCTCAATGTTGAGAAAGTATGTTTCGGACTTGATACGAACCATTAGCGACTTGCCTTGAGACCCAATATCTTTATGCTTAGTTGCGACCCCTTGAAAAGTCAAATAAAGTTTGAAACAAGAAAACCTTAACCCAATGACGAACCTATGTCAAAGAACCTTGGTATATTGTGAACAAAACTAAGTAATTAACTTTGAAGTTCGGATTTTGATTCTATGCAAGAATCGAAATTGAGAAAACTCTCACAAGCAATAAAGCTCAATATTTTGGAATAAACTAATCTATCTTCATTGATAGAATAGCTAAGTATTTATAATGACTTAACTAGGTTACAAAGATAGATTCCTAAATTATAACTAATGAAATAGATTTGGGCTATAATTAAACAAGGACAAAAGCCCAAAACACTAATAAAAAGGATAGCTAATTTAATTAAATTAAATCTTGGCAAAAAAGAACTTAAATCAAAATTTCGGACAGAGGGTTGTAGGGTCTGGTATAAGCCCTTGTACCTGGGCGTGTTCGATTTTGTCCCTTGTTACTTAAGCGTGCGAATCTTGCCAAAACCCATTTCCTTGCTCAATTCCTTCACTCTTGGCTTCAATCTTGCTTGAACAAACTTGAATGATCTTCAAATATCCCTCCAAATCTTTCTCCGAAGATTTGCATGAATTTGAATCTTATTTTGAAACTTCATTGAACACAATGCTTTCTAAAGGTAATACTCATAATGCAAATCTTCTTGATAATATTGTCTAAAGCCTTGTGTATTCTTGCAATCCTTTTGAAGGAACCATTTAGTAGATATGGTAGCTTGCTTGCATTCCATGCTATGCAATCTTGATGAATAACATAGCCTTGCAATGCTTTCTTGAAGTCCTTTAGATACATGCATTTATGATCTTCTTGCAAGCTTCCTTGTTGGCTAATTAGGATCACATCATACCCCCTCTCTTTAAAAGAATTCATCCTCGAATTCCAACCTACATCAAATGGAAAATGATTAGAATTAACAAATATAGAACAAGTATCATACTCACCATCAATATTCAAATTGTGGACATTCTCATTAAAGTAAGTTGATTACTTAAGGATGGGTGATTGTGCTTCTCCCACATGCATACAAATCTGCCTATTAAGTTCAAACTTAACTCCCACAAAAGTTAACCCTAATTCATATTTATCATTCACGTTTAATTGAATTGTATTGTTTGGAGAAACTCCATATCTTTTAGTCCATGACAATCTTTCTTTGAAATCTTGCACAAGAGAAACAAAACTAAACAAAGAAAAATTTTGTTAATAAATAAAACTCTCTCCCCCTTTTCAATAATGCTTACTTGTCTTCTCTCTTCACTCTCAATCTTTTCATCCAAATTCTCTAATATTGCAATTTCTATATTTGAATGCTTTTTTACCTTTTTCTCACTCACTTTCTCTATTTTTCCCTCACTCAAATCTATTGCTTATTTTTCCTCACTTTTTTCTATTTCATTATTTACAACAAACTCAATATTATTACTAATGTTAACTTTACTTTCTAAATCCTTAACAACAATTTCTTAAGGAGCTTTATAAACTGGAATTTCTTTATGAATAATAACTTTATCAACCCCCATAGGTAGTAGCATAGAATCTTCTTTAGCAACTTCTAAAGGTAATACAAAGTCATTATTTTGAGTAATCTCCACAGCAACAATCAATTCCTCTCTACTCTTATATTCAATCTTCTTCTCCTCTAATGGTGACTTGGAAGCATTGTTTCTTCTTTCAAGTTCAGCTTCCTTCCTTTAGCGCCTAGCTCTTTGCTCGGCTTTCCACTTTTCACACTCTTTTTAAGTTTCTTCAAAGATTCGCCGTTGCAAAGCATCAATTTCTTGCCTACTAGGTATAACTTTATATAAACTATCACAATTCACTCTTGGTTGAATTTTTTTTTTCTCTTCTCTCTTGGCCGAATTCTTTTCTTCTCTTTCTTTTTTTTTATCCAGCAATTAATCACACTCAAGATTTGAAGATTTAAACACAAATTGACTATCAAGAAGCAAATCAAACATATTTGAATTAAAGAAAACAAAAATAACGAAAACAAGACTCTATAAGCAAATGAATTAAAGAACAAGAGCACTATTGAATCCAAAAGGTAAGTCATTTTTTTTTTACTTTTGAATTCAATAAACAAAATCAATTAAGTGATTTTAAAACCTAATTGAACAAGATAACGCAAAATGAAAAGTAACAGACGCGAACGAACAGATTCAGAAATAATCACGACAAGCTAAAACCTAAAACGATTTCGATTTTATTTTTATTTTTTTTTCGAAATTGAAATTAAATAAGGACAAGTAATTTTGACTCAATTTTAGCTAATACGAACAGAAATGGAATAAAACAAATAGACGTGGAAATAAATAGAAAGGCATGAAAACAAGAAAACACGATTACAAAATAAACGAAAAGATACACAAACCTGATTTAGAGCCTAAACTCTGATACCAAATTGATACGAACCACAAGCAACCTGCCAAGAGACCCGATATCTTTACGCTTAGTTGCGACCCCTTGGAAAGCCAAATCAAGTTTGAAACACGAAAACTTCAACCCAATGACGAACCTGTGTCAAAGAACCTTGGTATGTTGTGAACAAAACAAAGTAATTAACTTTGAAGTTCGGATTTTGATTCTATGCAAGAACCGAAATTGAGCAAAATCTCACAAGCAATAAAGCTCAATATTTTGGAATAAATTGATCTATTTTCATTGATAGAATAGCTAAGTTTCTATAATGACTTAGCTAGGTTAAAAAGATAGATTCCTAAACAATAACTAATGAAATAGATTTGGGCTATAATTAAACAAGGATAAAAGCCCAAAACACTAATAAAAAGGATAACTAATTTAATTAAATTAAATCTTGGCAAAAAAAGAAATTAAATCAAAATTTCAGACAAAGGGTTATAGGGTTTGGTACAAGCCCTTGTACCTGGGCGTGTTCGCTTTTGCCCTTGTTACTTAAGCGTGCGAATCTTGCCAAAACTCATTTCCTTGCTTAATTCCTTCACTCTTGGCTTGAATCTTGATTGAACAAACTTGAATGATCTTCAAATATCCCTCCAAACCTTTCTCCAAAGAATTGTATGAATTTAAATCTTATCTTGAAACTTCCTTGAACACAATGCTTTCCAAAGGTAATACTCATAATGCAAATCTTCTTGATAATATTGTAGAAATCCTTGTGTATTCTTGCAATCCTTTTGAAGGAAATATTTAATAGATATGGTAGCTTGCTTACATTCCATGCTATTCAATCTTGATGAATAATATAGCCTTGCAATGCTTTCTTGAAGTCCTTCACATACATGCATTTGTGAACATCTTGCAAGCTTCCTTGTTGGCTAATTAGGATCACATCAGAACTCCTCACATATATTGCAACCTCAAACTGTCGAGCTAGACAAAGATCTTTCTTATGAAGAAATTCCAGCGGCTATCTTAGATTGACAAGTGAAGAAATTGCGTAACAAAGAAATTCCAATGGTCAAGATACAATGGCAAAACCATAGTGTAGAAGAGTGTACGTAGGAAAGCGAAGCTACTATAAAACAAAGATATCCTCATCTGTTCGCCACATAATGGGTAAGTCTTCTAAATTCGGGGATGAATTTCTTAAAGGAGGGTAGAATGTAATACCCTAAGTAAACTTAAGCTAAAGAAACTAGTGACATTGCTATACTAAGTAAAATTAAGGTACTAGTTAAGTTAATAAAATTTTTTAAGATGATGATTTTAATATATACACTACATTGAATTGAAATTTAATTATGTGTTGTTGGGTAAAATTAGCAAGTGCACGGAGTTCATAAGTAATATATAATGAGTAGAGTATCGTTCCCACGAGTATTAATAGTTTATCCACCTATCTATTATCTTTCTTTTGTTTAAGGCTTCAATTTAATTTTAATTGAAAGTAAATTAACTCTAATACTAACAATAATCTAAAGCACAAGATTTAATTAAGAGATCTAACAATAATAATAATATTGCTAGGGATTAACACTTATTCACACTCAATCAACCAATTACCTAAATGTTCTAAGTCATGATATGATCCAAGTTATCCAATAGCATTGATTAAACTCTCTCGAACATTTGTCCAACTAAATCAAAATTCAAGCAATTACAAAACAACTTAATTAATTCTCATCTAATCAAATTATTCATAATTACCCAAATATGGCTTTAAGCAAACCCTAAGGATATCTAATTACCAAATATAATCTCTTATCAGTTAGCAATTAAATAAGTATTTGTAGATCAATTATATTACCATCTCTCAATGCATAACACAACTAAATTCATAATTTTGGTGATCAAACAAAACTAAGTATGAATAACAACAAATACCACATATCATAGAGACTTAGATTTTATAGATAATTGATATGAAATTTTGTTTCAAAGCATTAATTCCTAACTTTAGAGTTTAGTTAGACAAAATTAAAGCATTCACAAAGTATTAATAAGAAGAAGAAATCATAAATACAAAATAGGAGAAAATAAGAAGGAAAATCTCTCAATCTTCAATCTAAAATCTTTAATCTTGTGTTTCCTTGACTTAGTTTCCTCTAAGATCTCTCCAAAGCTTCCTCTATATTGTTCAATTGATTTCCTCAAAGTCCTATTTATAAGATTTTGCTTCCTCTTATTGTGGTTAGGTCAAGGGGTCTTAGTTTCTGGGTTAAAATCGGATTTGGAGTCTACAGCCCGTTGTGGGAGCTACACTCGGGGAGGACACAACAGAAACCAATTTTTCAAGTGTAGCGCCTTCTACACTTGTCGCGCGCTCAACGTTTTCCAGCTTCAACTTCCTTCTCTTCTTTGTCTATCAAGTCAAGTAAATAAACCTAAGATGAATCTAAAATGCATGAAATTCCTACTTAAAATACCTAATGATGTATGTAAATTAACACATATCATATGTAATCATAGAAATTATAAAATTATAAATACTAATGGCATGATTAGAGAATTTACATTTTAGATTTTCTTGAATAAAAGACTTGAATGAAAGGGAAATAAAACATTGCAAATAATTATACCATGTATTATGTGAAGTAAAATTAATGAGTAAAGAAAATTAGAATGTTGGACTAAAGCCCAACCATATGGCCGGCCATGTATGATGAATGGATGGGCAAAAAAATACCTATTTTATAAGTAAAAGGAAGGTTGAAGGCAGATGAGATAGGTGGGACCCACATTCAATAGTCAAAATTTTGACTTAAGTATAAGAAATAAATTTAATTTTTTTTATACAAGAAAATGTTCATCCTTATCTACTTACTCAAAAAAATTGTAAATTCAAAATTCAACAAAAATTGATAGCCTTGGATCAACTTCTTTTAATCTTCACCATCCATCTTAAATGATGATAATATAAAAACTGAAATTTTATCATCTTTCTCTCACATTTCTCACCAACCAACCAAATTAGAAGACAAAACCTTCCTTTCTCTCAAACCTTCGGCCACACTCCATTCCTTTCACCAAATCAAGACTTTTCAAGGTAAATTACTACAACCTAGCTCTATTTTTCATTTCTAGCTTGGATATGAGTTACTATTACTTGATATTGTTGAGTTTCTTTTCTCCTTTTTCTCTTATATGGTTTGGCCATAGTGATGATAGGAGTGAGGAGACTTTGTATGCTTAAATTGGATGATAGTTGAGATGGTGAAGTGTAGGAATCATGATTAATTAGATGAAATCTTAGAAAAACTAACAAAATGGGATTTGGGGAAAAATAGCCTATATGGTTCGGCCAAGCCTAGGGTATGGGGGATGTTGATGGGTTTTATAATTTGAATGATAAATTCTACTCTTTAATATGTCAATTGAATAATCCTAGAGTCAATTTAAGGATTGATTAAAAAATTGTGAATTTCCAATTTCTTATGGTTAGGTAAATTAGGGGTTTTTCCTCTATAGAAAATTGAATGGAATTGATAAAGGAAAAGTGATCTAATTAGCTTCATTGAATAGATTGAACTTTAATTTAGAGAATTAAAATAATAAATTTGGAAAACCCTTTACCTAGGGTTCGGCCAAGGAGGAACTTAGGCTATGGAATTGGTTTTGATACAATTAGAGATTGAAATATGCTTAATTAGACTTCAATTGAATGTATGTGGAACTAATTGAGAATTTGAGGAAAAGAAACTAATTTTCCCTTATGCTAGGTTCGGCCTACTTAGGTAATTGGCAACCAAAGTCATAAAATTTTGATTGGTTAAAGAAATAAACTTATTTGAATGTTAATTAGATGAATTAATGATCAATTTGAGGAATTGGAAACAAATAAGTAATTTTCTCCAAACTTGAACCTTTAATCATAATTAGAGTATTTATGTGACTGAATTAATTGAAATTGATTTAAATGTGTGTTAATTGAAAACTAAAGTAATCAAAAGTAAGTTAATAACTTAATAACATCAATTTCCCTAATGATAAAGTATTAGTCAATATAAGAAAGTTCCTAAATAATGAATATAATGATTAGTCTTTAAATCTTCTATGAATTGTTTACAATGTATAGTAAGCAGATGGAAAGATTGATAAAAAAATGAATTATAATCTTGGAAGGGAATTACCCTAAAAGAATTTGGCCTTAATGGCCACATTGCTATTTTAGCAAGGTTGAATTAATGTTACTTGCTTGAATGATATTGTTAGTAATTGAATTGATAATGATATGATTGTATTAGTAGTTAACTAGGAATTTAAGTAGGATTAATAAATAAAGGATAATAGGTAAAAGTCATTGTTTCTAATATGACACGATTTAATATATGAATTGTGGAATCGAAAGACAAAGGAAAAGATAAAGTGAACTCTTCGGAGTGCCAGGATCATTCTTTTTATCTTTACTGAGTGGCGGATAGGAGTTAAGGAGTCTAAGGTGAGTATTTAATAATATAGTATTCTATGTAATAATTCTTTGTCGAGACCACTATAATACTGGAACTTTCAAAATTGTTCATCTGATGAACAACCAATTGTTACCTGAACTTGAAATGCTTCATTGACTATTGTAATTGCTAAAAGGCCTTTGGCCTGTTCCAAACCAAATGTGCTTGTTTATTGAATATGTTACTGATTGTAACGATTATGCTATCTTAAACCAAATTGTATAATGTGAACTTTATAAACACTGTAAAGAAGAAATCCCCATCTGATGTGGGGTTTACATCAGACCTTATACTCATGGTAAGCCTTTGGATAGGGCAAGCGTATCCTAACCCTAGCTAGGAAGGGTGGTCCTAACCATAAGACCTGATTAGTCTTATGTTACTATTTATATGAGTGAGCGAGGCTTAGGCCGTCACTCTCAGTTTTATATGGGAGACACTCCGTCTCCAAGCCTTTGATTTCTGCTAAATGATTATGTTTACCCTGTATCTTGATCCCATTCTTAAATATTATTGCAAGTGGTCTCGTTCTTCAAACTTGATTCCTATTACTACATCACTGAAATCTAAATTGTTCCTTTAACCGCATTTAATATTATATTATTATTTACTCACTGAGCTTGTCTCATACTTTAGTTATTTAATATTTTTTAGGTACACTAGAGGAGTCAACAAGGTAATTCTCAAGTTTTAATCCTTCACTTGGGAATGCTCTGTTGCAGTATTTATATATATTTTTGCAATCCTCAAAAGTATGTAATACTGGAAGTATAATAGAGCTCTATGGTCATATCAGATTTCGTACTATTAATGTTTGCATTTACTAATCGTGTGGTTTGTAACTATCTAAAACTCATGGCATAAGTAAGGATTGAATGATAGAATGTATGCATAAATGAAATAGTATATGTTTAATATATATATATATTTACAGTATATTTTATAAGTATATGAAACTGATATTCAGGTTATGATTTTGGGTATTAATTGCTAATCTTATAGTATAATTACAATTGATATAATGGGTTTCACGGGTTTAGGTGACTTTATATCTCCCTATGCCATAGGATCATCACACTCTAAAAAGTGGGGTGTGACATCCACACACACACACACACACACACACACACATATATATATTCTTTTAAATTCTTAAAAATATCCTGTTAATTCTTTAAAAATTAGTATAAAAATCACATTAAAAATAAAAAATATATATATTATTACAATCTCCCCCCTTAAAAGAAATTCGTCTGCAAATTTAAAATAGAAGTAGTTAATCATAAACACAATACTTATTTTATTAAAAAGATAATGATAGTTCAAATCATTAAACATCAATACATAAAAACATTGTAGCATTAAAACATTATTGCTAAAAATCTGCAAGTGTATAGATCATGGGCAAGTAATAGTGTATGAGTAGAGTGTCGATTCCACAGGGAAAGTATTGTCAAGTACCAAAATTATAATTATTCTGTTATTTAGAATATCAATTTAGTTGAGATTAAAAAAAAATAAAAACAGGTATTAAAAGATAAATTCAATATATGAAAAAGATTTAGGATTTAGATTTCATTAATTGATTACCTATGATTTTTTTATGTTCTTTAGATTGGTTTAATTTTCATTGGAATTAATTATTAGATTTCCCTAAATTATATGATGTTCTCTCTTAAGACACAACATAAGTATTTATGTTAACCTTATGTTTACTCTCGTGATCACAAGCAATTAACACAAACCCATTAAGTTTTATGGAAATCCTTTAATTAATCACAAAGGAGTGTTCTTATCTCTAAGCAACACATTCCGTAGGTCTAATATCTCAATGAACTAATATTATGTTTCCACTCTCGCTACTTCACATAATATTTTTAAACATGTAAATAGTGATCAAATATTCACAAGCATTAAATTCTAAGATAAAATATTAATTCCAATAATCAAAACTAAATCAATCAAACAAAGATAGTCATAGGTAAATCAAAAGATTACATCTAAATCCTAAAGAAGAAATTTAGTTACTCATAGTTAAAAAGAAATACATGATTAAATTAACAATCAATCTAATAGAAAACATAATAATAACTTATTATTGAATTGAAGAATAAAAGTTTAGAAATAACTCTTTTTGAGATACAGTCTGTGACGTACACGAGCTCCAAAACTTATCTTTTTAATCAAAATGAAAATAAAAAGAAATGAAACTAAGAAAATATAAATCTCTATATCTATTTGTTTATTTGATTGATTGATGCTTTGAAAGAGGGGTGGTATTGCCTATTTATGAGCAACTTTAACCTTCTTTTTCCATTGTCTTGCATAATTGGCTGCATCATTATCATCTTGCATCATTGCCTGCATCATTGTCATCTTTATTGTCAACAAAAGTGGCTTGGGTTAGTCAACAAAAGTGGCTTGGGTTCGTCAACAAAAGTGACTTGGGTTAGATTGGGTTAGTCAACAAAAGTGGCTTGAGTTAGTCAACAAAAGTGGCTTGGGTTAGTCAGCAAAAGTGGCTTGGGTTCGTCAACAAAAGTGACTTGGGTTAGTCAATAAAAGTAGCTTGGGTTAGTCAACAAAAGTGGCTTGAATTAGTCAACAAAAGTGAATTGAGTTAGTCAACAAAAGTGGCTTGGGTTAGTCAACAAAAGTGGCTCGGGTTATAACTTTCTTTCATTATAAAGGAAGCTCCCTCCCCCTTTGTATAGCATCCCAAAATTCTCTCTATTCTGCAAAATAAAATAAAATATTAAAAACATATTATAATTTATTTATAAATTGTTAGAATTATTTATTTTTCAAAATAAATAATAATATTATTAAATTCTCAAGAACTAAACCAAAATTTGAGTTTAAACAGGTAAAATAACTTTAAGAAACTAGAATTATCACACCCCAAAACTTAAGATTTTGCTTGTCCTCGAGCAAAACTAAAAGAAAACACAAAGCCTAAACTAGTCCACTTTTGTAGGAAATATCAATTGCATTTAGCATATGCAACAAGCCTTTAAACCCCTAGGTGGTCCTATAGAGGATGAGTTGTAGTCTCGTGAGGACTTCCAGAGGTGATACTCACAAACACTTGTAAAAATCTAAACTTTCAGCTGTTTATCTCAAAGAATAATAAGTGATCACAGATTTGAAATCAAACAAGCATTAAATCAAATCCATATTCATTCAAAAGCTAATTCATCCTACAATAATCATACTCAAGTGTGTGTGTATGATGACCAATATCAACGGTAAATATGATATACCGGTTTCAAATAAGTAAAATTCTCATAATCTTTATAATAGCAACCATCTGACTTCTAAAGGAATCAAGCATCATAAGCTCCCCCTTTAGTATGAATATCCACTACGCTGAAGGCACCACCTGAGATCAAAAGGTCTTTAATATCGATTGTAATGGAACAGAGGGGATAGTGACGTAACTAAAGAATGAAATATTCCTTGCCTTTAAGAAATGTCCCTTGCTCATGAAATATGCCTCTTTAGCTCTAATTCATCTTTAGAACAAAGGTGAGGATATAAACATGTTTGAGCTAGGTGAGAGATGTGGTTCTCAAAGAAAATAGCTAATCAAATGTAGGCTCATATTGGCTTACTAGGGGGATGTTCTCTTGGAACATTAATTGGAGAACTGGTTGATTTGGCTTTATGGTAAAAAATCCTAGTGCCTTAATCATTTCACAAGTGATGCCTGATCACTCGTTCACTTCGAAAGACCTTAAGAGGAATTCTAATATTTAATTACTTCATGTTAAAATCAAAATGATCTTCACAGTGAGCATATAAGAACACACCTGTTCTAGCATGCTTGTCTCTGTATCGAATAACATGGCTATTGTGCAAAAAATATTATTTATAATCATCTTAGACATGTATTAACCAAAGAATAACATCAAGATTTAAAATAATACTCATCATCAATCAAAGCCATAACATTAAAGCTCAACTCTCATCACAATGGTTGAAAGTATTCCTGAAAACCTAGAGCTAGACTCAAAACCCTAAAAATTTTAGACACTTTTTAAAAAAAAAAATCTCAAAAATTAAAGATGCGTATCAAGAGCACAAAAGTAACTCTTTACTCAGCCATCTCTTTTTTATTTTTTGAAAATAGAAAAGAAAATCATAGAAATTAAAGATGTGTATCAAGAGTACAAAAGTAACTCTTTACTTAGTCATCTTACATTTAATGATTCGGACCTTAAACTTTGGGACAACAAACTTTTTTTTTAAATGACAATTATCTCCTCCCCAACCTATTTGAGACATTGTCCCCAATGTCTACTATAGATAAGTAAAGAGTAAAGGACTTCGCTTGATTTGGTGTCATTGAAAGAGTGGAAAGAAAAAAAATTTCTTATAAGTAAAGAGTTAAGAAAGTTATAACAGGAGATTAAGATATGGTACACGCTTCTTGCTATTGTCTCTGGGGTGCCAGACCACATGCGCCATCAATGGATTAGGTTCGGGCATAAAGTTTTACAGTTGATCAATCAATTGATCAGTAATGGAAGCATAAACTAAGATGCATTGACTTGCTTGTGTCATAAAACCTTGTTCCACAGCATGATCAAGAAAAGATAACAAACCATCATAAAAACTGTCAACATTGAGTAACCCCAATGGCTTTTTATGAAGATTTAGTTGTGCCCAAGACACAATATTGAAGATATCTTCAAATGTTTCTAGACCACCAGGTAATGAGATAAAGGCATCAGTATTGTGATGCATGTGTAATACCCTAGACCTTAATTAATTAATTTATCTAAGGAGAAAGTAGATTGAATGTTGTTATGGGTAGAAAGTATGAATTAAATGTTATAGCATTGAATTTTGAATTGTGATTTAATTCTATAAGTGTATGAATGTGTACATGTGATTATGTGTGATAAATGAGTATTGTTGAGCAAAGGATGGTTTGTCTAAGCCATAATGGTGGCTGGCCATGATAGTGAAATTAATGGGAAAATATAGACTAAAATGGATATTTGTTGTGCTAGAAATGAGTTAGTGGAGAATGAGTCCCATTCTCCACTAACATCATTTTATATTGCTTTTTGTATGATTCATTGAACCTAGACATAATAAGTCATTCTATTTTCAATTGATTTTTAATTTAAAAAGAAAATGGTAAAGCTTCTCAAGGAAGCTAATCACTTTTAGCCATTCATTATTCAAGATCAAATTATGGCCATTCATTCATTTTAACTCAAACACCCAAAAGCTATCAACTTTTCATTTTCACTCGAAAAGCTATCAAAGCAAAAAGCTCTTTCTCTCAACTTTCTTCTTCTTCTTTTCTTCATTTGGTCAAGAGAAATCACCATCAAAAGGAAGATCCAAAGGTAATAATCTAAGATCTAAAATTTCTTTTTCATTTAATAAGGTTTTACTTGTTTATAACTTGTGATCTCTCTTCTTCTTCCTTTTCTTTTGATTTTGATTAAATGGGTTTCAAGAAAAAGGATTTTCTTTGATAAAATGTATCTTGATGATGAGTTGTAAGCATGATTTGAGTATGTTGAAGTATGTGGAAAATGATTTTCAAAATGGGTTTCAAGATCTCTCATTTTGGTGAAAATGGGTTTGATCAAAATGGGTTTTTAAGATTTCTTGCTTGATCTAAGTTTTGGTTGATAAAATGAGTTTAACTTTGTATTCACGTCATGATTTGGTAGTAATTTGGCTTTGGGTATGAAATTGGGGTTTTTCTTCTCAAGGGATTTGGGGGATTTTGCCAGAATTTCAACCCAGAATTAGGTACGGGTAAGGGTACGCCCGTATTGATGGGCATACCATTGCTTCTGTAAATTAGCCATAGGGTACGGGCAAGGGTACGCCCGTATTGCTGGGCGTACCATTGCTACTGCCTGTTTTCTTAGGGTACGGGCGTACCCTCTATGCGTACCAATTGGGAATGCCTAATTTCAGCATGCTTTTATTTCAATCCTAGGCATGCTAGATTATCATATATGATCATTGTGAAGTATAATTAAAGGGAATTGGACATTGGTCCAGGGTCTATTTGACCTAATAACGAAAGTATGTGAATTGATTCTTGAATCCTTGATTGTATTGATAGTGATTGTATACTAAGTATAGAAATAGAAGTATGGGATTAGAATGTGACTTGGTTTTATAGATAAGTATGAGATGATGATTTAATTGTAATTAATTGGAATGGTTCTTGTAGAACCTAAAGACAAAGTACAAGAGGAATCGGGTGATCATCGCTTTTGTTTGTGCTAGTTAGGAGCAAAGGAGTCCTAAGATGAGTACATGATAATCAATATGTTATGGGCATTATCCCATTGTATAACCATTCATTCATAATATTAATTTGATATCTTGATTGAACTTATGTTTCATTGATATCTATTTATGAACCATATATGTTGAATCAATTATTGAGACCTTTGGTCTACTTATATTGATATAAAGATGGTACATTGAAACTTTATTCATTGATGAGTACCATAGTTATTTGAATCCCCAATATGTTCAATTGTATAAGTATGAATAATTGGTTAAAGCAGAAATCCCCAAT
>CATKHJ010208870.1:0-34099 GCA_949750685.1 Vernicia montana | reverse complement strand
TGTATACGTTAAATATATGTTTGGTATATACAACTACTTTATATATATATATAGTGAAAAAAATAATAATATATAATAATATTACATGGTATACATATACCAAATTTTTTTATACGTAAAATATATATTTGGTATTTTAATTCTCAAATAAATAAATTTATTTATTTATTTAATCTCAAATAAAACTCAAATAAATTTATTTAATCTAAAAATTAATACTTAAGTCTCGAACATATTTAATTAATCTCAAATTAATGCTCAAATAAACTTAAAGAGTTTAAATTCAAGTAGGAATTAATACATTACTACTTAAATAATATATTTTTTAAAAATATATATTTAAAATTATAAAATTAGATATTCGATCAAATTGATTGAATATTATAATTTTTAAATTGAGTTTAATTTGGTATTCAAATTATTTTAGATTTACTAATAACACCCCAAAATTAAAAAGATAAGAAAATAAAATAAAATAGAGTGAATAAATTAAAACATGAAGAGTGGAGAAAATTCTAGAGGATTGAGGTAACAGTATTTGATTGGATTAAATAATAATAATAATATTAAAAAAAGAGACATTTAAGTAAACCACCTCAACTTCTTGAAACAATAACCCACATAATAATAATTTAATTTAATGTCAAACTCATAATTAACTTAAATAAATTAATAAAGCATTTAACAAGTCACATCATAATCTTCAACAAAAGCATGCTATTCAAGCACACGTTTACTTTACATTTACTTTACATGCATCTTCTTGTTATTGAAATGGCCACGTATTGTTGTTGTCTTGTGAAATGGCAACATGTTGTTCTTGGTTGCCACTTGCCACTCATCATTTACTTTATAAGGAGTGGACTCACTTCATGAACATCATTTTAGTACCATTGCCTATGTCATCGTTTTACAAAACGTATTGGTGTTTTATTTGTAATTAACGTTGAAAAGCGAGAGCTTTTAAAAATGAAAGAAATGAAGAAAAAAAAAACGCATAAAAAATAAGAGCATACTGTAAAAATGTATATATATATATATAAAATAAAAAAAAAAAGTCATCATAAAAATGATATTAAAAAAAAAAAAACAGTATATGGTATAATTTCCTCAAAGGAAATCTAGATATGAATAATGTGACCATCTCTTGCTAAATATAAATTCATCATGACAATTAGGTATGTTTGGATTAATCTTCTCATCTTCTTTAAAAATGTAGAAAGTGAAATTTCATGATCGAATCTCCTCAATAAAAAAAAAAAAAAAAAAAATTATCACTAATTTAATAAAAAATATTAAAGAGAAAGGCTATTCCTATTGTGTAACATATTTCGATCTATTGGGTTTTCATTATACCAAAAGAAAAAAAAATATAAGTTCATCAATTCTACACAAAAACAATCCACCATAAAAACTTGAATTCTATTAAAGAATCCAAGTCAAAAATTCAAAGTCATGATAATAGAAATCTCAAGTCAAAAATTCCCAGTCATGCTAAAAATTAAAAATTGCTCTTATTATATAAAATTCACATTTAATATTCTAGTAGAAAAATATTATTTATCTCATCTTTTTATATCAACATTATTTTTTTTTATTGACATAACACTATATTATTTGTCATTCGTCATAATCGCATTTTAAAAGTATATTATTTCCTTATATAGTTAACATACATTAATTAATATGGTAATATTAGAACAAATAGCAATTAATTTGTTTATTTATTATAATATCCAAATGTTGATTTATTACCCTTGTGATTAGCCAATATATTTAACTTTCTTTTTTCTTTATTATTATTATTATTTCTGTCCATTAAAGGCCCATTGGGCAGGCTACACAACAAGTGGTATTCTCAGCCTTCTAATCTTTGTTACTTGGCCCAACATTGATTGTATCCCATCTTTTGACTACAAGAAGGCAGCTACAGAAATTTAGCAAAACATGCAAACACGCTCAAAAGCCAGATCTATTTCTAAGTAAAAGTTTAATGTAAAACATTTCCCAGATATCAGCATTCAGCAGCCAGAAAACACATAACCAGCTACACCTTAGTACCTTACATCTGTTAAATGACAAAAACACCACCAACAGTGAGCTTGACCACTTTCCCAGGGTTAACTAGGCTCACCTATCCACAGCCACACTCTATTCACAGAAACTCGAAAAACTGCCTTCGTCAACCTAAGCCACCAACAACCACAAGCCCACAAACATAACTTAATCAACAATAAAAAGCTATATAAGCTAAAACAAAACTAAAATACCCCACAAGGAGAGAACTTACACTTTCAGTACCATTATGGTTTGGTCACTCTTTTGTCCTGAGAAAAAAGGCTGTAATTATAATGGTAAAAGCAAGACAGGGCAAGGAATGAACTCAGCCAGTAAGTTAGCATCAACATGCTTGGAATGAATTGCCTCCATGCTTATGATTACCAAATCTAAGTTTAGGTCATCAGCAACCTCGCCAATGATGGCCGTGGGCTTGCTCCCTTCACCAAGCCGTTCCAACAACTTGAATTCTTGGAATCCACCTATCAATTTTTTTTTTTCAAAAACATTTATTAGCAATTTAATCATAGAGTTGGAATTTTGGATAAACAGATTGGCAACTAAAACACTAATGTTGAGTTGTCACAATTTAGATAAGCACAGAGACACAAAAAGAAAAAGAAGATAAGATGATAATGACTTGCATTTAATATTATTAAATAATTTTAGGTCCTATTTTTAACTTTTCTAATGCCCCATATGCATGCACATGAAGAATCATACAGATTGGCTAATTAATTAATATATTTACTTGCGTCTTTTCTTCATAAGTTTTACACATATGCAATTGATTTAAACAATGCTCAATATGTCTTATCAATCAATTGTTTAATTGCGACAGATCTTATAATAAGCAATCAAACTTTCATAGATATAAAAAGAGAAAAGCAATCTCTCTATTATAAACCTGGAAGAAAACCTTGCCAAAGTATTGAAAGTTAAAGGATCATATACGAACCTTCAGAGATATGCCAGCGGATGCTAGACATCTGGGTTTCATGTTCTGGTATTGATTCTTTCTGCTTTTCATCAATAACTGCAAAGAATGTAAAGTACTACGTTCCATGAAATCTTGCACTAAAAAGAATCTGTAACATAAAGTTGAGCCCCCAGTACTTAGTTCCCTTCACCTTTATATAATAAATGGCAATATATCATAGGTCAATGTACATACCCACAACAGTGATGTCAGCCCCATACTTCTTCGCTAATGCAGTAGTAGTAGCAGCAGCCTGTTAAATAATCAATCAGAACGAATAAATTAACAGGGTATCAACCAAAGGAGCAATTGAAGTCAACACCATGTCAACAAGGCTATGAAGCTAGAAAACCACAATTTCCCATTACAGTCAATACTTTATAATGGCATTTGATATTTCAAGACTTGTGAGAAACAAAATGACTTCCAATTGCATTTTATAATGGAAAATTGGCAACGAATCACTACAGTCAATACTTTCTATGATCTGTATCAAGACTATCCAACTTCTGAGACGAAGAGGGTTAAATCAAGGAAGTTTGAAAGAAATTATCAAATAGATCTATAAGGCAAATGATTTCAGAATAGCAAAGGGGAAAAAAAAAAAAAAAAAAAGGAAAGCTGTTTAAGAAAAAATTAAGGTGCCTTAAAGAAAGGTCACCTGTCTTGTGCCCTCAGAAAGATAAGGGTTCCTGTCTGTGATTGGCAGAAGCAGATGCTTGAAATGAGTAAAGGCATCTGCAGCTAAACTGACTTCAGATTCTTGTGGCTTAGCCTTAGCTGATAACAACTCAAGCATAAACACACCAAGTCACTAGCCATGAATTATATGCAAAACAAAAAATAATAAAAAAAATGTAATTACAATGAATTAAAGCATTGACTAAAATTAAACTTTTGCTGCAAATTTTTAATTATAGTCGATGCTTTAATTTATGCCAATATGAATTTCAATTATGGCTACACTAGGAAGATCATATGTTGGACGTTAGCATTTGAATTTCAACTATAAAATTAATGCTAAAAAAAAAAAAAGATCATATCTTAAAATTCCCAAATTATTAACATGCCATAAATTTTAATTTAAAAGTATCATGTTAGCATATGATATTTACATATTTAAGCTTAAGACACCACCCAAAAATATATATATATATATATATTCATTTTATTTTTTAAATTATTAGATGACAAAAATTATTTAATGTTTTAAAAATAGAAAAAGAAAAATCCCAATCTTTATGCAAAGTCCTCCTCTATATCCCTCCTTCCTCCTTCAATTTCATCCCTTACTTAAACATGCTCATAGAGCTTCTCTAAATTTGGCTATAATTGACACCAATTTTAATATTAAAAGTCATATATATAATTGACACATATTAAAGAATTTCGGATATAATTGAAAATAAAATAAAGTTTTGAATTTTTTAGTCATTAGCATTTAGCCCATTCTCAAAAAAATAAAACAGAAGTCAATTTTAAGTATTTGAAGCAGAGAACCAGTTAGTAACTGCCTAGAAGAAATTACAATAACAATATTCCACAAAGAAATTGAAATATCAAGAAATGATTTCAATTCAAACCAATTGCAAAAGTTGAGTGATTTCCCAGTAAAACTAACCTCCTGTTTGGAAACTCAGATTCAAAAATTATAGAATTCAATTCTTTTAGTATAAAAAAGAAATGATTTCAAACTAAATAGAAATTATATCATTTTGCAAAATTTTAATTTAATTAAAATTTGATTTATTATCAAATTACACAAATATATTTATCATTTCAATTCAATTCTATTGAATTCTTTCATATGAGTTTTTCCAAACGAAGCCTAAATAAACAAAGAATTAAGGAAATTACCTTTATGTCCGATTCTTCGAAGTCTATGAAAGATAGAGAGTTTTCGAGCCTTAGAGCCAAGAGAAGACGAAAAGAAAGACAGAGACACAGAAGAAGAAGAAGAAGAAGAAGAGTTGAGGATCGTAGCTTTTGGGCGATTTGAAGTGTCAACAGGAACAGCTAGCAAGTAATGGGCAAACGCCATAGCGAAACACTGTAAACGGTACACACAGAAGAATAGAAGAGAAGAGAAAGGGAAAGAAAAGGATTTGGGTTGATTCGAGAAAGTGCAGTGAGTGTGATTCAGTGAAGTGAAAAGATGATTTCATGGGTGCGACACAATGTATTTGCTTTACACGTGGGTCTTTACCGTGTGATTGATTCATCATGATTTATCGGACGGCTGGTTTTAATTTTACTATCGTAGTGTTTGGTTCACGGGATATCAACGAGATATAGACATTAGACGGGATAATAATAAATTTGGTTTACCAACTTGATAAAATTGAATAATTGAGGTAAGTGTTGTAACCGAGGTAAGTAAAGTCGAATTTTAGCATACTCAAACTCAGTTCAATAATTTTTTTTTTAGTTTTAACTCAAATTTTGAATCGGGTTTGAAAATTATATTCATTAAGCTCGAACTCCGCTCATTAATAAATTATAATTTAGCTAAATTTGAGTTGGATTTATTTTGAAATTTATTTATAATTTATCAAAATACTCAATTTTTTAAATATTTATTTCTAATAAAATAATTATAATAAAAATATTTAAAACTAACATAAAAGTAAAAGTATCCAATTAGTGAAAAAAAAAATCAATCATAAAATTGAGCATTATATGTATTATAAAGATATTAATTAATAAAAAAATATTTTTATAGATTAGAATATCATATCATATAATAAGAAATATTAGATTATATTAATAAGTAGTATATATATTTTAATCAAATTGAATTACCAAAAAGTTTATAAGAAAATTAAAATATATTTTTTGGAGTGTTAAAATTATTAAGTTAATAATAATAATAATCAAGTTGTTCAAGAGTCTATTAATCGAGCTGTTCACGAGTCTGTTCACGAGTTTATAATCGAACTGTTTATGAGTTTAATCGAGCCGGGCTTAACTTTGCTCAAACTCGGCTTATTTATTCATCGATTCTTAAAATACGACTCAAGTTTAGCTTGTTTATAAAACGAACGCGAACGAGATTTTATCGAGTCAAACACCGAGCCGCTCGAGAACAACTTGGCTCATTTACACCCCTAAATTGATGGCTGTTTACTTGTAGAAAATTTTTCCTATTTTCATTGAAAAATAAGTGGAAAACGCATTTATTTGCTATAATGTAAAAACTATTTTCAATTTTAAAATATCTAGAATTTATTCATTTAACAACAATTAATGATGATAGTGGTGGTGGTGGTGGTTTGTTATGATGTAAAAACTAATAGTGGTGATGGTGGTGAAGGTGAAAGTGGTGGTGGTTGTGGAGGTGGAAGTGGTGGTGGTGGTGGTGGTGGTGGTGGTGGTGGCGACGTCGATGATAAAGGTGGTGGTGATGGTAACGAAGGAGGTGGTAGAGGTAGAGATGGAGGTGGTTGTGGTGATGGTGATAGTAGAGGTGATGGT
The DNA here is from genome assembly GCA_949750685.1 of Vernicia montana. Lineage (NCBI taxonomy): Eukaryota > Viridiplantae > Streptophyta > Magnoliopsida > Malpighiales > Euphorbiaceae > Vernicia > Vernicia montana. The sequence goes on along the minus strand of CATKHJ010208870.1, from coordinate 27,588 downwards.
GGTGGTGGCAGTGGTGTGGCGGTGGATATAGATATGGTGATAATGATAGAGGTGGTGATGAGATTATGGTATTTTTATAAAGAAAAATTAATGAAAAAAATTTTAGAAAAAATTTTAAACTTATTTTCTAGTTTTCTTTTAAAATAATAAAAACAGTGAAAACAATTTTCTAATGACAATTTTGTAAAATAGTAAAAGTAAACACAAAATTTTATTTTCTAGTTTGATTTGAAAAGTTTTTGTAATATCCTAGATTCCGTCAGTCCTTGGTATGAACAGTAATGTCATTGAAAGTCAAATTGAATAGTTGTCAAATCAACGAGATCAAAAGGAACTCAAATGAGATCCGGTGAAATGCAAATAAATTTTTTGCATTAAATTAATTCTACTTCTGTGATAAATGGTACATATGAACTCATAAAAATGTTATGAGTATGGTCAATAAAATAAAGTTAGTGAACTGCATCGATATTAGTTACAACAAGGTACAATGAAAAAGGAGGGTAAAATGGCCATTTTGCAAAATCTGTCGGGATGACGGGTAAATGAAATGAATATGTGAAGCAATTGGAAGACCCATCCATGGAGTGATGGCCGGCCCATTGAGTGTAGAGAATGGGAAAATTGGCTTGATGAAGTTAAATGGGTAAGTGGGAAGATTGAAATGGAGGTGGATCCACCATTATTTGAAAGTCAACAATTTCAATTAATTGGTATTTTACCTAAATTGAAAAACTAATTAACCATTATCAAATTATAGATGATTATCTATATAATTATGATTATTGGAAATTCAATAATATAAGTTAATAATTGTAACCATTGGATCAAGATGAGTGCATCTTCACCATCCATTAGTGATGACTAAGCTTTAAAAGATAAGATTTGCTTCTTCCTTTCTCATTCTCATCTTCCAACCAAAACTTTGAAGACACAACTCTCCTCTCTTCCACCCATTCTGCCATTTATGGAGATTCATCAAGAAATCAAGAATTTTTAAGGTAATTTCTTAAACCAAGCTTGAATTTCATTCATAGTATGATTAGGAGTGTGATGGTTGCTTGATTTGAAAAACCTAAGTTTTGAATTGAACAGAAACTTTGGACACCCATACTGTGATGTTAAAGATCGAATATGAGAGAGGGTAAAACATGAAAGTTGTAGTATTTTATCTTAATTAAAGTCCCATAATGTGAAGTCTCGCCCGAACGCCCCTCCCCTCGCTCGGAAAAAATGCCTTAAGGAAAGGCTAAGCGATTTTTAAGGGATGTTAAGGTACGGGTTTCGGTGCTCACGATTGGAAAAACGGCTATCGTCTCGAAAAATTGATTTGATTTCTTTGAAAAGGATTTGGGAGTCGCCACCCTAATTTATTTATATGGAAAAAATTAAGGAAAAATCCATTTTTAAGTCCAATTTATTAATCTTAGATTAATTTACCTAAGGATAAAATCACTAATATTCGAACCAAGTTAAGCTAGGGAATTAGGTTTTTTGGTTTTAAATAATCTCGATTTGACTTTTAAATTTAATTCGACTTTTGAAAATTAATTTCATGAATGACAAGTATTAATAACAATTTATAATGCATGAGCATGGCATAATCATGAGGCATATGGAAAAGTAAAAAAACAGATATTTAAATATCCACAAGTAAATGAGAGTATTTCCTCTAACCCTTATGCGTATTAGGGAAATCACAAAATTACTTATTTACTCCCAAAATAATTAACTAATTACATTAATTTAAAATTTATATGGAAAGTATAGATCAACATTTATATGAAAAATAAATGGGGGAGGGGTTTGATTGGGATTTGGATTTGAAACTTGGATTTAGATTTCAAGCTTGCCTACGTACTCCATTGAATGGGGATCAAAACTCACGTAATTCGTTCCACTATGAGGTAGAAGGGGGTTTAAAAATTGGTCAGATTTGATTGGTTTGGTTTGATTTGGGGTTTGAGTGAGGGTAAGAGATTATATCTTCTTTGTGGATTTGAGTGGTGGGAGAGTGGTTTTACCGGATTAGAGTTCCGTTTCGTAAAACAAGATTAATTTTGGGAAATTGCTTTTAATTACTTAATTACCCAATTTTAATTAATTAAAATGATTAATTAATTAAAGTGATTAATTAATCAAATTGAGTGAGGACTTAATTAAGAAAGATTAATTAATTAATTAAAATTAATTTTTAATTAATTAATTAATTATGATTACTCAAAATGAGTGTGGGAAAATGATTTTATAGAGAGAGAGAGAAGAAGCAAATGGATAGCCAATCAACAGATGCTTGAGGTGTGTGGAATGAAGAGGAGGAGTGGCCTTTTTATAGGCAAAATGAGTTGGGGGTAGTTTGGGAATAGGAAAAATGAAAAGACAAGAAGGATAGGGCAGTTTAGGGTTGAAAAAATTTGATTGGAAGGGCAAAATGGTCAATTTGATGCATAGGGGAACAGTGTTAGTGGAAGATCCGGAGGCTCCGCCAAGGCTACCGGTGGATTCGCCAGCTCTCTGCGCGGAGCCTCCAGCTGCCTAGAGGAGAGCCGCTAGAGAGTCGACAGCTACCCCTGGGAAGCCGGCGCTACCACCAGGGGCTCCAACGATTTTGACCGCCGTAGATCCCCTACCACTTCTGATGCGCCAGAGAGGCTCCACGCAGAGGGGCAGAGGCTACGTTTGGCGGAGCCTCCGGGGCTCTACACGGAGCCTCCAGAGCTCCTGGAGGAGGCCTAGCGGATCCGCTAGGTGCTCTGGCGAATATGGCTCAGCTTTTTCTAATTTTTGGGGTTTTAGTTTTTGGGTCAGTTTTCGTGGTATTCTGAAGTCTGAAAAATTACCAGACAGTGGTGGTGGATTCGAAATTAATTATCGAATATTTTGGCAGTCAGTGTTGAGGAAAATTCGATCAGTTTTGGAAAAATATTATCTGGTACAGAGAGTTCGGTCAGGATCGAAAAAGTGTCAGTTTGGATAGAAAAATATTCCGGTTAGCTTTGGTGAGTTCAGAAATAATTTTGGAGGTGCTAAAGTGAGAGTTCACACATAAAAGGGTTTTGTGAAATTCTTGAAGGATAATAAGATATGTCACTTGAAAGTGAACTGACCCGAATTTGGAGAGGTTCTGAGTAATTCGGACTGTTTGAGCTTATAAGGGGTTTTATGATCAGAATTTGAACATAGTCAAAACATAAGAATTGTAGCTACATGTCTTAAGTATTTATCTGTAAAAGGAATTTTAAATATTTATTGTGTACAAAGAGAAATTCTACTGGAACTAAAACTGGTTCTGTTTAGAGGTTAAATGAGCAGTCCAAAATGGAATAGCCCAAAAGATGAATTTAGAAACCGAATTAAGGAAAGTGTACAACTTGATATGTTTATAACCCCTTTGTAAAATGAAATGTAAATTAGATATGTGTCTTAAGAGTTATGACCTAAAGAATGTGATAAGGTATGAAAACCCTTGTAAACTAGCACCATTGCTAAACTTAAGAATATACCTTATGAATTAAGCATGATAGAGACAAAATTATAAGAACCTAAAAACTAATTAAATGATTATTGATATGTGTAGAATAAATTCACAAAATGGCTTAACAAAATATTAAGTGTAGTGTGAGAAATAGAGCTTTCCCTATAACTGACTTTGTACTTGGATTTAAGTTGTAAACTGAATTAGAGCTTCTAATTTGGGGACTATATAGATGGAAATGGGTTAAAATAAAAACATAATAAGTGTTTCTTAATATCTCTAGTACCTTCCAGTAAAATAAAATTGCAATTGGAAATATAAATCTTGAGTTATACTCAATATAGTGTGACATGGTCAGTCTGCCTTGTAACATAAATTAAATTGAATTGAAATGGTTACCAAGTTTTCTATGAATTGAATTTTAAGTTCAATTTTGGATATGTTGTAAATGTGTATGTCTAGTTTGAAATACAAAAATAATAAACTCATTTGGATTAGTAAATCTTGAGAAATGACAAAAATAAATTGACAAGGTCTAGTGTTATAACTAGACAATAAATAAGAATGTAATGTTTTAAAGTTAACAACGGTATATGGAAACATTGGATAAATGATTAATGAGAATAAAGAATACTGAATTGAATATGATTATTTAATATGAATTTAATGTGGAAAAGGTATTGAATTGCTATTGAGTAAATAATGGACATTATGGATTAATATATGTGCATTTATGCATGCTACTGAATATAGTGAATTGCATCGATATTAGATAATAGTGTTAGAGTTAAAATTGGAATAGTCAAACGATAAGGTATTTAATAATCTTTCGATTATATTGTATAAAGGATGTGGTTCAACGTAAAACCAAAATGGAAATAGATGCACCGAGATTGAGGAGCGTCACTACCGAATATACTGAAAGTTACATTAGGAGTTAAGAAAGTCAAGGTGAGTACTTTAGAACTTTATGTTTCTTTAATGATACCAAATGTTTGAATCATTTTCAATGAGGCCTTTGGCCTACTTACAGATACTTAAATCATTTCAATGGGGTCTTTGGCCTATTTACTATTAACTGAGTCCCTTTATTGAGGCCTTTGGCTACTTCCTACCGTTTGACTGTGAGTACTCAAATTGCTTACTGTAAAAAAGTTTACCTTCTACATAAATATCTTTTCATTGTACTAAATCCAATCTTGAACCATTGGTTCTTCTTTGAAAACTTAAAGTATCCTAACTGATAAACTGTTCTCATAGTCATGTTCCCTTAGGAAACTAATTGATTCATGTATTTGAAAATCTCCTTAGAACACGGGCAGTAATACGGGCGTATCATTGGCCATATAACAAATTAACTTATTTCTTTCATCAAATTGTACTCCATATAAACATTGTAAAAGCGTTCACCTTTTATATATTGATCTTCCTACTGAAACATATGTAATTCCTATTTGTACACTGTTTATCTTCTATTGAATCCTATGTAATTCATTATTGTATATTGATATTTCAAAACATTGAAACATTTACTTACTGGATCCAAAGTGATCTTACTGTATTACTAAAAGTAGAAATTTTCGACTGATGTGGGTCGTACATCAGACTGTGTGCACACGAAAAAAAGCCAGCGGATAGGGTGAGCGTATCCGCCTAAGCTAGGAGGGGTGGTCCTAGCCATGAGACCTGATCAGTCTTACTCTCTATACTGTTATGAGTGAGCAAAACAATAACTGCCACTCCACTGTTTACTAATATGAGTGGGTAAGGCATCGGCCGCTACTCCACTGTTTACATTGGGAAGCACGCCACTTCCAAGACTGTGATTTCTGCTAAAATGATATTATTAAATCTCAATTGTTATCAACTACTATTGTTATCATTGACTATTGTCTTTGCAATTGACCACTGTTACTGAACCCCGATTGTTATTGATCACTGTTAATGAAATCCAACTATTATTGACCATTGTTATGGTTATTACCTATTGTTACTGAAAACTGACTGTTCTTGATCATTGTCATTGAATTCGGAATGTCATAAATCATTGTATCAAATCCCGACTATCATTGATCATTGTTATCGTTCTTACCCATTGATATTGAATACATACTGTTATTGATCACTATTGTTCAATTCCGACTGTCATAAGTCATCGTTATTGAATTCCAACCTTTATTGATCATCGATATTGAGTCCTAAATGTGTTTTCAATATTGTTATATGGAAATCCTAAAGTTTATACGTTGTTGCTATTACTCATCTGAGAATCTATTTCTCCTTCACTGTTTCACAAATTCCTTAATTGCTATTAAATATTGGAAAACTGTATCTCCTCCACTGTCTCATTGGAACCATATTAGTCTCCAACTGATATTGATCATTGAAAAGTTATCTCGTTTATACTGTTATATTTAACCTTAAAGACTGACAAATTATTGTTAAACATATATTCATCTACTGTTTCTTATTTATTGTAAGTGTTCACTGAGCTTATCTCACACCCCTACAGTGTTTTATTTCAGGTTCAATAGCAGACTCAACAAGTGGATCTCAAGTATTTATCTCCACTTAGGATTACTTCACTGAGAGTAAGGTGTTTACAGATTACTGTTGAGTAGAATCATTTTAAAGCTCCATGAATTGAAATGGTTTAATATTATAATAATTGATGTTATTGAACCCTTAATGTGATTTAGAAGCAATAATATGTTAACAATGATAAAGCAATGGGAGGATTTGTATTGGTTTATAAAGAGATAAGGGTATCGAAGTGTTTTATTGGAAGTGTATCTTGAATGCAAGTTGTGAATCTGAGGTAATGTTATAGTTGTAGCTGTTATGCTATCAAACTGAAAGTAATGGTGTTAATTGTATTGTGATATTGATTAAGTGGGTTTTACGGGTTGTTGGTACCTTTATGGTTACCCATGCCCTAGGACCGTTACATTGCCAAAAGTAGGATGTGACAGTTTTCTAGAAAACTTGAATAATTTTTCCCAACTAAAAATTGAGTATTTCAACTTTCAAAAATATTAATTGAATGTCTTAACTTGTAAAAAAAAATTACAATTGATTGTTATAGTAGGTTACCAGATTATAAAATCTGATGTGGATTAAATGTTTTAATTTTTTTTAAATTGGAAAAGAATGTAGACGTGGATATTATATTAAGGAAAAATGACTAGATTATCCATTGATTTTCTCCAACAAACCTCTTTGTTGATGTAGATTCCAATTAAACAATTAAAACACAAAAAAATAAAAATAAAAATAAAAAGAGAAATTAATAATTACCAATTAACATGAAAATTCAAAATAAAAAAAAATCATATTATATAACTTAAATTACAATTTATTATAGATCTTATACAAAACTAAGAAGAACAAAAATAAAATAAAAAATAAAACACCACACCTTTTCTCTTCTAAAATTAAAATTTTTTTCCAATTTTCTTCCATCTTAGAAAGTCCATTTCCAGATATTGATTCTCAAATCAACCTTGCACTTAGCATTAGAAAGTGATGCAGTTGTTGCAGTTTTTCCACTAGGAACAATTGTTCTAATTCCTCTCTTCTCCAATATGTACTTTCTTTTAAAAAAAATTCAGATCTAAGTTTTCTTTGAAAAAAAAAAATCAATTATGAGTTATAATGAGTCTTTCACTTTATTTCCATCAAACCAATTAGAATTCAACATTTGTCACAGATTTATTCTCTCTCATCCACATCAGCATGTTATATAAGGTTACCGATTAGTAACATGTAAATTGTATTTGATTTTGATTATTTTATAGGTTCACACACTCAATTGAAACTTTTGAAAGTTTAGATACTTAATTGTCCAATTATACCAAGTTGGGACACCAAATTTGTTATTATCCCGACATTAGACAGTAGTATCTAGATTCTGGACTTATCCCTTTTCTTTTTTTTTTATTTAGGAAAATGGAAAAAAATAATAAAAATAAAAAGGTTGGAAATATTTGAATATTTAATTTGTTGCATTATAAATGAATGGTAAAATTACATAAATGGTGTCTAAACTTTTTAATTTTTGCTATTTTAGTGTTTCAATGTCTTTTTTTTTTCAATCAAGTGTTTGGAGTCTTTAATTACATACGATTGAGTGCTTATGACCAGTAAAGTGCATATTCAACAAGAATTTGGTGCATAGTCTGCAAAAAATGGGCCTACATTTGTTGAGTCAACAAGCAAACATTTAGGAAGACAAATTTGCCCCTAGGTTTTCTATTGGCATCCAAAAACTTTATTTCAAATAAAAATACCTTTAATTACTTGCACATTGGTATACTTAAAAATACCTCTAATTACCTGCACATTGTGATCCTTCCAGAAGGAAGGATCCTTACAGAACCATCTTTGGAGCTTTTATGGAGCTTGACAGACCCATCTTTTTTAATGGGATCGAAAGTTTTCGGGTCAAAATTCAAACTTGACAACATTTTGAAGGATCTGTTGTAGCTAGCAACCTTGGGTTGAGACTGAGTTGGTTGGCCCAAGTTATGAGAAACCTAGTGAAGAAGCCGAGTTGGGCATCTTTATCGTGCAAATCCTCTTCGCTTTGAAGCAGAGAAAGACGAGTCTGGGTTTCTTAAGAAACAACATTAAAACCAGTATTAAACACAAAGGGAATTTATAGAGTTACAAGAAGTATATATAAAAAACCAACACCAATCAGGATTTGAATCAATCTTTGCCTGCTTAAGGACACAAACATGTCAAATTTATCCAATCTGGTCTCCAAACCCCTCTTCATATTGCAACTTTAGAAAAAATATCAAAGAAAAAGAAAAAAGAAACCTAATTTCTAAGAAAAAAATAGAAACTAAAATTTGGGTATTGGAGAAAATGAACAAAAAAAAAAAAAGGTAATATAGAGACAGAGCTGAAGTTGCAGAATCAAAATGAATTAGGTGATCAACTTTCAGGAAAAATGCGTAGCTAGGGAAGAAGAAAAGAGAGAGAGAGTGAAGAGAATTTGAAATGGAAAAAGGAGAGTTATTTATTTATTTATTTTGGTTAATGATTCATTTTGTGGGGGCTTGTTGAACGAGTTTGTCATTTTAAACTTTTTCGAGGAATGTGAATGAGAGAGAGGATAGAGAAGAGAATTTTCTTTGTTGACATAGATGAGATGTAATACCCCCGACTGTACATGTATGAACTTCTCATTGACTATATGAATGATTTACAATTGTTATGTCATGTGTATTTATGAATTAGATTGATTAGAATTGAGAATTAGATTAGAGGTTTGAAATTCTTCAAAGAGGTGCTGCAGGACAAGAATCGCGCCCCCAATATGGGTGTCGCGACCTTGTTTTAGAGTCCAACGTAGCGACCGCAACACAGACCGCGAACCTTTATGCTTGAAATTGACACCATAATGAACAGTCATGTGAACAGTACTAGGTAGCGACTGTGACGACCACATTGCGACCGCGATATGAGAATCGCGACTGCGATTGACATTTCGCGACTGCTACTCTCATCGAGGACATAAATGGAAGAACAACTCTATATAAGGATTTAAAGCCCTAAATTCATTTTCACCCGACTTTTCAAAGCTCTTAAGCCTAAATTCTCTTAAGAAACTCTCAATCTACTCATTCTAAGTTCAAGGTAACATACTTATTACATGGTTAAAAGGATCTAGGGTTAAGAAATCCATTTCCTCTCTTCATTGATCAAGTATCTAAGTTGAGGTATGTTAGGGTTTATGTGTTTTTTACCATTTCCTTTCAATTTCTTCTAATAGATGTAAGGTTATGGTAAGAATAAGTTAAGTAAGCATCATTAGCATTGTTAATTGAGTCAAGTTCATAGATTATATAATTTATTGATATTTTCCATGATTGGATTGTAGCTCCTCTTAGAGATAGAAGGAATGATGATGAAAAAGGATGTGATCACCACATTTGCTTGCTATAGAGGTTGATTGCAAGTTGTTTTTGGGATTACATTGTTAAGGTGAGTGATAATTATACTATTATGATTGTGTTTTGAACCATGGGGCATAAATGCCTAATTTTTCATGAACTTCCAAATGATTATTGATTATTGGTAAATATCCTTATTGTGATATCAACTTTATTGTATCTATGAACCATGATTGAACCAAGACCATGTTTATTGTATGACTATGAATGGACCTCTTAAGAACCTATGCATGATAATGACTTATGATTCATGATATCCTTTGTATAAACCTATATGACCATGAACCAAAGCAGAAAAGCCCAACTCTGATGTGGGGCAAAACATCAGGCATTGTGCACAATGTACTCCATTGGATAGAGTAAAGTATCCAAGTCTTAGCTAGGAAGGGCTTGTCGTCCTAGCCGTGAGATCTAATCAATCTTGTGCAGAGATTGAGGGTATGCTCCGTTAAGAAGAGCCTCTACCTCTAATGTTCATGATTGAATATTTTTTATGTCTTAGTTCTTGGTAACACCTAATGGTAAATACTCATTCTCATGGGGAACGTTAAGACTTATAAACCTCTATTCAAGTTATTGCTATTTTTGCTAAATATGATATGTACATGATGAATGAACCCTATGAACTAATTTTATTGTATGAATCATGAACTTTTCTTGTGAGCTATCCTTGAATCACCAAACCTCACAAGTATGGTAGTATAATCATTACTCACTGCTTTATCTCATTAATGATTCCATTTTTCAGGTGAGTTATAGTTTATTAGTTCGATTTCCAAGGCGTTCTTCTTCTACCTTGAAACTTAAGTGATTAATGTAAAGCTCCATTCTTTTTATTCATATTGTAAAAATGATGATTAGAGTCCTTAGATGCTTCATGGTACATATATGAATGGTATTCTTTTGGCCTTTAAGGCAATAACTTATGAATGATATAATATGTAAGATGACTGAAGATATAACTATTGATGAACATATGAATTATGAATGTTATTGATGAATATGGATTTGCATGGTTGTCTATTTCAGATCTTAGGAGATTGTATGTAATTGGATAGTTTGATATTATTAGACGATTGATTGGTAAGGTTCCTACAGGTTTTCGGTGGCCTTAAGCCTACCCATGCCCTAGGATCATCGCGACTTGAAAGTTGGGTTGTGACAAGCTTGGTATCAGAGCGTAAGTTAAAGTCTAGAGTAGACATAAATAAGCTATATGAGTTGTATAGTAAAAGAACTACCATGAAGCAAAATTCCTTATTGTCAATTGAAGTCATCGTTATGTATAAATCCGCGTTATCCTTATATGTTAAGAATTTTTATGTGAGTTTATGTATTATCGTATAGATGCCACCGAGAAGAGGAAGCCCTCCTCTTCGAAGGGGATCTCAATGCCTTTGAAGGAGAGTGGCATCCGATGCTACATCTATTCATGAAGAACCGCCTGGAAATAGGCGAAGAGTTCAACAAGAAGAAAATGATTATGTACCACCTTCTCCAATGGATTCCACTGAACTCTTAAGGGAAGAGATAAGGCAATTGAGGGAGGAAAATCAAGCTTTGAGGGAAGCTCAACAAGTTATACAACCTCCTCTGTCTTCACCAGTTGTACTAAGAGCACCTAGAGAGGTGAGGGCTTCTCCTCCTCCACTAGTGCCTATACCGGATAGAGGGGAGAGAAGAGTACTTAATGATGGTGGGGTTTCCATACAAGATTTCAAGAGACTTAAGCCTCCAGAATTTGCTGGGGAAGATGGTGAGGAACCTCAAGAATTTCTTAAGAAGATGGACAAGCTAGTCCGTAGATTGCCCTGTTCAGATGCTAAGGTAATAGAATTAGTGGGCCTCCAGTTGGATAAAAAAGCATGGCAATGGTACTTGAGAGATGTAGAAGAGAGGGTATACAGTGAGAATCCTCCTACATGGGCTATGTTTAAGCAATAGCTCATAGATTAGTTCCTAGCTGAAGGGGAATGACAGAATAGGGCTCTACAGTTTGAGCAATTGAGAGAGACACCTGGAATGAATGTTTCAAAATTTGCTAAGGAGTTTAACAAACTTAGCAAGTTTTCTCCTTACATAGTTCCTACAGAAGCAAGTAAAGTGGAGAGGTTCAAGATGGGATTGATCATTCCATTGTATAATGCTTTTCTTTCAGTGGAATTCCCTACTTTGGCTAAGCTGATTGATAAAGCCAAAATGATGGAGTCTAGGCATAAGACAGAAAAAGCTACAAGGGTAGAAAGAGAATAGAAGAAGAAAAACAAAAACAAAAACAAAAATAGGGGACAAGGCAGTCAAGATAAACATGGGGGAAATAGTATACAAGTTCAGGTATCTGAAGCTCTAGTTTCATCTATGGTGCATAGCCTATCGAGAGGGAGAGGCCAAACTCGTAGTACTTCTGTGACTTCAGCACCAGTGAGATACAATGCACCATGGACTTCATATCAGGATTTCACGAATCCTACTTATCCTGAATGTGGAAAGAAACATACTGGTTTGCCTCTGGTGCATGTCTAGCTTGTGGTCAAATGTGCCACTACATCAAGGAGTGTCCTGAGAGGAAATGACAGTATAGTATGCCTGCATTCTCGTAGCTTATAGTTCATATGGCTAGATCAGAAGCAAGGGGTTCTTATGGCCGTGGAAGGGAAATAGGCCAATCATCTGGTACAAGACCCACTACAGTAGAGAAAGGAAAAGGAAGGGTATATGCATTGAATCAGCAAGAAGCTAGAGCAGCAAACACTTCAGTGAGAGGTATTATTCCTATCCAAGTCATACATGTACGAGTCTTATTTGATTCTGGTGCCACACATTCCTTTGTGTCACCATGTTTTGCAAAGAAGATAGGAAAGAATAGAGAGAGAATGCAAGTTCCTCTAGAAGTATCTACTCCCCTAGGTGAAGTCATAAATGTGCATCATATGTACTCTACATGTGTAGTAGAGATTGAAGGGAGAAAGGTTCCGAGTAAATTGATAGAACTAGAAGTATTAGAGTTCGATGTGATTCTTAGCATGGATTGGCTATCCCAACACCATGCACATATTGATTGTCATGAAAAGAAGATAGAGTTTAAGAAGGAAGGGCAAGATGTATTCATGTATCAAGGGGATAGAAGTGATGTTCCTTCCAATATCATATCTGTTATTGGGGCAAGAAGACTACTGAGAAAATGATGTAAGAGATATTTGGCACATGGTGTGGACACACGAAATACTCATGATGAGGTTCACCAAATACCAGTAGTCAATGAGTTTATGGATGTGTTTCCTGATGAATTGCCACCTGAGAGGGAAATTGAGTTCAATATTGAACTTCTTCCAGGCGCTCAACCAGTATCTGTTCCTCCTTATCGTATGGCACCTATAGAATTGAAAGAATTAAAAGCACAGTTGCAAGATCTATTAGATATGGGGTTCATTAGGCCAAGTAGTTCTCCATGGGGTGCACCAGTTCTTTTTGTGAAGAAGAAGGACGGTTCTATGAGACTTTGCATCGACTATCGGCAGTTGAATAAGTTAACTGTCAAGAACAAGTATCCTTTGCCAATGATTGATGACTTGTTTGATTAGTTATAAAGGGCAAGTTATTTCTCCAAGATTGACCTCAGATCGGGCTATCATCAGCTCAAAATTAAGAATGAGGACATTTGCAAAACTACCTTTAGAATAAGATATGGCCATTACAAGTTTACGGTATTGCCTTTTGGCTTAACCAATGCTCCTACGGCCTTTATGGATTTAATGAATCGAGTGTTCAAGCCTTTTTTGGATAAATTTGTGATAGTTTTCATCGATGATATCCTTATTTACTCCAAGAATAAAGAAGAGCATGAAGAGCATTTGAGAATTGCATTACAGACCTTGAGAGAACACCAATTATATGCCAAACTGTCGAAGTGTGAGTTATGGCTTAATCATTTATGCTTCTTGGCATGTAGTTAGCAAAGATGGAATCAAAGTTGACCCGAAGAAGATTAAAGCAGTATCAAGTTGGCCTAGACCTACGAATGTGACAGAGGTCCGTAGTTTCCTTGGCTTGGCAGGTTATTACAGGAGGTTTATCAAAGATTTCTCCAAGATAGCTTCACCAATGACCAAGTTAACTAGAAAGAAAGTGAAGTTCAATTGGGATGATGACTATGAAAAGAGTTTTCAACAGCTCAAGACATGTCTCACTACAGCTCCAGTGCTCGCAGTACTAGAAGGATCAGAGGGATTTGCGATTTATTGTGATGCTTCAAGAGTGGGATTAGGATGCTTTCTCATGCAAAATGGGAAAGTGATTTCTTATGCTTCGAGACAGTTGAAGAAGCATGAAATGAATTATCTCACACGTGACTTGGAAATGGCAGTGGTAATCTTTACTCTCAAGATATGGAGGCATTATCTCTATGATGAGAAGTATGAGATTTACACCGATCACAAGAGTCTCCAGTACATCTTAAGACAAAGAGATTTGAATCTAAGGCAAAGAAGATGGGTAGAGTTGCTAAAAGATTATGATTGTCAGATTCATTACCATCCGGGCAAAGCTAATGTGGTTACAGATGCTTTGAGTCGGAAATCAATAGGAAGCTTATCTCATATTACAGTATCGAAGAAACCATTGGTTAAGGAATTGAAAGAATTGTTCAACAAGGGGTTGAAATTGGAGATTTCCAAATCTCAAGTACTTATGGCACACTTTCAAGTGAGGCCTATGTTGATTGATGAAATAAAGTCATTACAAGGCAGTGATCCTTCACTAGTTAAGTTAAAGAAAGAAGTTCAAGTAGGTTAAGCAGTAGAGTTCCAGTTGAAAGACGATGTACTGATGCATGGAAATTAGTTATGTGTACCGAATAAGGATGGACTAAGAGAAAGGGTAATGAGAGAAGCTCATCAAACTCCATATAGTATTCATCCAGGTTCAACAAAAATGTATTATAACTTGAAAGATTATTATTGGTGGCCTAGTATGAAAAAGGATGTAGCTACTTTTGTATCTTCTTGCTTGACATGTCAACAAGTCAAGTTTGAACATCAGAAACCTTCAGGTCTTCTACAAGAAATCCAATTGCCATAATGGAAATAGGAACGTATCACGATAGACTTCGTAGTCGGATTACCAAGGACTTAGAGGGGTTATGATTCTGTTTGGGTGATTGTGGATAGATTGACCAAGTCAGCCCATTTTATAGAAGTGAAGACCACCTACACTGTAGCTCAGTATGCTTAGTTGTATTTAGACAAGATAGTGAGCTTGTATGGAGTACCAATATCCATCATCTATGATAGAGGTACTCAATTCACGTCTAGATTCTGGCATAAGTTGCAAGAAGCATTGGGCACACAACTGAATTTCAGCATGGCTTTTCATTCGCAAATGGACGGACAATTTGAATGAACCATACAGACATTGGAAGACATGTTACGCATGTGTGTGCTTGACTTTGGTAGGAATTGGGACAAGTACCTACATTTGATAGAGTTTGCTTATAACAACAGTTATCATTCTACCATTGGTATAGCACCATATGAAGCATTGTATGGACGGAAATGTAGATCACCGATATGTTGGATGGAAGTCGGTGATAAACATATAGAGGGGTCAGATTTAATTAAGGAAACTTTAGAGAAAGTGCCAATCATCAAAGAAAGATTGAAGACAGCATTTAGCAGACAAAAGAGCTATGCGGATCCAAAGTGAAAGGATGTTAACTTTTCTATAGGAGATCATGTCTTCTTAAAAATCTCTCCTATGAAAGGTGTTATGAGGTTTGGAAAGAAATGTAAAGTTTTCCCAAGATACATTGGGCCATTTGAGATATTGGACTGAATTGGCAATGTATCATATAGGCTAGCTCTTCCTCCGAGCTTAGCCCATGTACATCCAGTATTTCATGTTTTGATGTTGAGAAAATATGTACCGGATCCATCACATGTTCTACAACCTCAAACAATAAAAGTGGATAAGGATTTGTCTTATGAAGAAATTCTAATTTCGATCGTCGATCGACAAGTAAAAAAGCTTCAAAATAAGGAGATATCATTGGTAAAAATTCATTGGAAGGATCATGATTATGATGAATGTACTTGGAAAGATGAACAAGATATGATGCACAAGTACCCTCATTTGTTCTTTGTATAATTAGTGTTTATGCCATGTATATGTAAATTCGAGGACGAATTTTCTATAAGGAGGGGAGAATGTAATACCCCGACTGTACATGTATGAACTTCTCATTGACTATATGAATGATTTACAGTTGTTATGTCATGTGTATTGATGAGTTAGATTGATTAGAATTGAGAATTGGATTAGAGGTTTGAAATTCTTCAAAGAGGTGCTGCAGGACAAGAATCGGGCCCGCAATATGGGTGTCGCGACCGTGACCTTGTTTTCTAGTCCAACGTAGTGACCGCAACACAAACTACAAACCTCTCTGCCTGAAATTGCCACCAGAATGAACAATCAAATGAACAGTACTAGGTAGCGACCGTGATGGCCACATTGTGACCGCAATATGAGAATCGCGACCGCGACTGGCATTTTGCAACCGCTACTCTCATTGAGAATAGAAATGGAAGAACAACTTTATATAAGGATTTAAAGCCTTAAATTCATTTCCACCCAACTTTTCAAAGCTCTTAAGCCTAAATTCTCTCAAGAAACTCTCAATCTACTCATTCTAAGTTCAAGGTAATATACTTATTACATGGTTAAGAGGATCTAGGGTTAAGGAATCCATTTCCTCTCTTCATTGATCAAGCATCTGAGTTGAGGGATGTTAGGGTTTATGTGTTTTCTACCATTTCCTTTCAATTTCTTCTAATAGATGTAAAGTTATGGTAAGATTAAGTTAAGTAAGCATCATTAGCATTGTTAATTGAGTCAAGTTTATAGATTATATGATTTATTGCTATTTTCCATCATTGGATTGTAGCTCCTCCTAGAGATAGAAGGAATGATGATGATGAAGGGCGTGATCACCACATTTGCTTGCTATAGAGGTTGATTGCAAATTGTTTTTGGGATTGCATTGTTAAGGTGAGTGATAATTATACTATTATGATTGTGTTTTGAACCATAGGGAATAAATGCCTAATTTTTTATGAACTTCCAAATGATTATTGATTATTGTTAAATATCCTTATTGTGATATCAACTTTATTGTATCTATAAACCATGATCGAACCAAGGCCATGTTTATTGTATGACTATGACATGAACCTCTTAAGAACCTATGCATGATAATGACTTATGAATCATGATATCCTTTGTATAAACATATATGACCATGAACCAAAGCAGAAAACCCCAATTCTTATGTGGGACAAGACATCAGGTATTGTGCACAATGTACTCCATTGGATAGAGTAAAGTATCCAAGTCCTAGCTAGGAAGGGCTTGTCATCCTAGCCGTGAGATCTTATCAATCTTGCGCAGAGATTGAGGGTATGCTCCATAAGAAGAGCCTTTACCTCTAATGTTCATGATTGAATATGTTCTATGTCTCAGTTCTCGGTAATGCCTAATGTCAAATACTCATTCTCATGGGGAACGTTAAGACTTATGAACCTCTATTCAAGTTATTGCTATTTCTGCTAAATATGACATATACACGATGAATGAACCCTATGAACTAATGTTATTGTATGAACCATGAACTTTTATTGTGAGCTATCCTTGAAGCACCAAGCCTCACAAGTATGGTAGTATAATCATTACTCACCGCTTTATCTTATTAGTGATTCCATTTTTCAAGTGAGCTATAGTTTATCAGTATGATTTCCAAGGTGTTCTTCTTTTACCTCAGAAACTTAAGTGATTAATGTAAAGCTCCATTCTTTTTATTCATATTGTAAAGATGATGATTAGAGTCCTTAGATGTTTCATGATACATGTATAAATGGTATTCTTTTGGCCTTTAAGGCAATAACCTATGAATAATATAATATGTAAGATGACTGAAGATATGACTATTGATGAACGTATGAATTATGAATGTTATTGATATATACTTCAATTCCAAAATGTAATTATAGAATATATATTTGCATATTACAAACTAAAATAGCATAAGTATATCATGTTACATCATATAAGTATACCAAAAGCACTACAAATTTCATCAAAACTTTTATATATTCTTATCCTCTGTGAGATTACTAACAAATTGTCACAAAATTTTAAATTTACAAATTGATCATGTCCCTTGCCATACTTTGACTCTCTTTTATTTTCCTTTACTTTTGCCAACTTGAGTCAATCTCTTATTGTTCCTAAATTTCCTTACCCTAGGGTTTCTTTGATTCTTCTTCTTCCTTACCCTGTTTCTTTTCCCTCTTCCCTCTATGTCTTATTATTTCCTTTTTTTTTTCTTTCTATCTTTTCTATTTTAAGGGTGAGCATTCGGTTAATCGAATCAAATCAAATCAAAATAAAATTTTAAAAGAATGAATTTAGAGAGAAGCATGCACACTGCCTAGATAATTAAACCTAAAATGGATAGCAAAAACCAAAACTCGTGACAAATGAATAATTAAAATTCATGACAACATCAAAATCACCTATTGTCAACGATAGACATGACCATAACCACCTTTGGAAATGTCTCACTCTTCCCTGAACTCACTTTGGAGAAGAAAACGGTGGTCTCGACATAAAATGAAGAAAAATATAAAACCAAAAATAAATAAATAAATATTTTTATTTAAAAAATAAATGCTAACGTAGCTTAACTAGAAAGCCAATTTTAAAATCTAAAATAGAGATTTTAAAACTTGTTGACGCGACTTTATAAAAAGCCAATTTTAAGTTCATTTTTAAAATTTAAAGTATGATACATGGCGACTTTTCGCCTTAATAATTCCTTAATTCAATATATATATATATATATATATATATATATATATATATATATATATATATATATATATATATATATATATATAAAATCAAATTTCATTAACATTAATTTTTTAATATTTAACAAATTAATTTATTAAGTTGGGTAGGAAGAAGACATAAGTTCTCGCTTTTATTAAGGAAAGGGTCAGAAAACGTATTTAGAGCTGGAAGAGCAAATTCCTTTCTAGAGTTGGTAAGGAGGTTTCACTCAAAACGATAGCCCAATCTATGCCTAATTATGCCATGAATGTCTTTTTGTTGCCTATGGAGATTTGTGATGCTCTAGAAAAAATGATGAACGCTTATTGGCGGGGAAGTGGGAAAGCATGAAGGAAAGGGATCCACTGGATGGCTTGGGATCGCCTTTGCAAGAACAAATATGAGGGAGGTATTGGTTTTAGGTGCGTTAGGGATTTTAATTTGGCAATGCTTGGCAAAAATGGTTGGTGTTTCCTTACTGACCCAATAACTTTAGTAGTGAGGATTTTCAAACCCCCGTTATTTCCCTAAGTCTTCATTTTTAGATGCAAATATTGGAGGAAATCCAAGCTTCATATGCAATAGTATTCTTGCTAAGCAATAGCTCATCAAATCAGCTTATTTATGGAGAGTCGGTAATAAAGCAAATATCTCTATTTGGAATGATGCTTGGCTACCTGACTTGGAAAATCCCTATATTTCCTCTCCAATTGGGATTGGTTTGATTGACAAATTTGTTACTAGCTTGATGGTAGTGGGTGAATGCAGATGGGATGTAGACCTGATTAAGGATATTATGAACAACGGAGATATGAAGCTTATTATGAGCATTCCTTTGAGTTTTCGTTGCCTAGAGAATTCATTACAATGGAAGTTTGATAAAAAAGGATTCTATACTGTTAAAAGTGCATATAATTTCTTATTTGCTTCTAAGTTTAATGGCTCTAATTCTTCAAATTCTGGTTTTTGGAGGAAACTTTGGCAATTAAAAATTCCCTTAAAAGTTGAGAATTTCTTGTGGCGTGCTGCCTCTCAGTGTCTACCAACAATGGATTTGCTCCGACGGAAGCAAGTGGATGTTGCACCTATATATCTTGTTTGCAATGGCGGTGATGAATCAATTCTCCATGCTCTGGTCTCTTGTTCAACGGCAAGGGCATGCTGGCTACGAAGCAAGTTTAGTTTCCGTTATGGTACTATCATTTTATTCATTGACTGTTTGAAGATGTTCTTTGATATAACTTCTAAGGATGAAATGGTGGAGGGGGCTATGCTTTTGTGGAGTATTTGGCGTCATATAAATGATGTTCTTTGGAACCACAAATCTGAATATGTAACTGGAATTTCTATGGTTGCCTCTTCCTTCTTGAATCAATGGAAAGCTGCAAATGACTCATCTATAACTAGCCAAACCTCCAATGTTAACACTGTTGTGTTTCCTTCTACCTGGCAACGTCCACCTGTTGGTTGTATTATAGCAAATGTCAATGTTGCAGTCTTCACCAACTTGAATTGGTCTAATGTTATCTTTGTCCTTCGTTATTATAAAGGTCAATTTCTGGTAGCCTGAGTTGCAAGTTTATAAGAGCAGGTAGATCCAGCAATAGCAGAGGCTATCAACATTCGTGAAGCACTGAGTTGGTTGAAGACCTAAAATGTTAGGGCAACTATGTTGGAGAGTAATGCACTTTCAATTGTGTAGGTTGTTCAATCCTCAGATATGTGGCTCTCTAACTTGGGTTCGGTGGTTCTAGATTGCCGGATGTTATT
The DNA here is from genome assembly GCA_949750685.1 of Vernicia montana. Taxonomy (NCBI): domain Eukaryota; kingdom Viridiplantae; phylum Streptophyta; class Magnoliopsida; order Malpighiales; family Euphorbiaceae; genus Vernicia; species Vernicia montana. Next base: position 7,497 of record CATKHJ010208870.1, on the reverse strand, counting down.
TCAAGAAATGGGCAATGTCTCCCTTCGATTTGTAAAATGATCAGCGAACAAGTTAGCTCATTGTCTTGCTCGAGTAGTTAGTTTTATGCCTGATTGTGTGGTTTGGGATTTGTCTCCCCCAGATTTTATTATTGATGTAATCCGAGCTGATATAGCTCTTTCTGATTAATGAAATGTTTCCAGTTTTACTTCCCAAAAAAAAAAAAAAAATTATTATGTATTAAAAAGTTAATTTTATTATGAGATAATTACAAATTTAGTGTCTCAACTTGTTAAGATCTGACAATTAAGTATCTCAATTTTTAAAAGTATCAATTGAGTGTTTTAATCTGTAAAAAAATTATATATTAATGTTATAAGCAGGTTATTAACAGGTAACCGGTAACTTTATACAAAAATATTAAGAATAATTATAAATTTAGTATCTCAACTTGTCAAGATCTGACAATTGAGTGTTTCAACTTTCAAAAATATCAATTGAGTGTCTCAACCAGCCGGTAGACTTATATTTTGTATTGTTTTATATACATATTATTTGAAAAAAAAAATAATAATAAAAAATGGAAATCAAGAAAAAGCACAAAAGCTTACCTAGTGCCTTGATGATCATCGGAGGAGTTGAAACTACAATCAATGACGACAATGGATCTGGCCAATTAGAGCAGACGGCAACCGACAGTGCCACAAATCTTTTATTTCTCTGCTTTTGAAATGGGTGGGTTCTTTGAAAGGGAGGCAAATATGGTTGACTTTGATATGATTTTAGGATTTAAAAGATTTCTGGGTTTTTTTTTTAATTTTTTATTGGTTGGTTTTGATGAGCATGCATTTAACAGAATTTTAGTAGAATTTTAGTTTTTAATTTTTCAATTTTTTTTGTAGGTTTAAATTTAAGATTGTAAATTTTGAAATGAGATTCTTGTTATTCAGTAATTTGAGTATTTGATATGAAATCTATTTAGATCTAGTTTTAGGATTTGATGGTTATAATTTTTTTTGGGGGGTTTTATGTATTTAGGAAATTGAGAAATTTTATGATGTTAAAAAAAAAAAAAGATGGTTTAGTTGTAAGAATTTTAAAAATTTTGAATCATTTTAAAATTTTTTAAAGATTTATTTATAATTAATTTATTCAGTTAAGAATTAAGTCGTTATTTATTTTCCAACTAAAAAAAAATAAAAAATTTTAATGTACGTTATCCTGTCAATCGGAAATAATACTAAATTATTATTTTTTTAGAGTTTCGAAAGCTGAGACACTTAATTTTCAGATAAGTTGCACACTAAATTTATAATTATTTTTAATAAATATGTAAGTTCTTTTCATATGTTAAAAAATTTTCATATTATTAAACCATATAGTAGTACTTAGTACATCGCTGCCGACTGCCGAGATGATAGGCAAAGAGGGCGATGAAGAACCGTCGCACCGGAATATGTCGACGGTATCTCGGCATGTTTTCGGCGACAACAAGGAACAACCGGCTTTCTCTGTCTCGATAATCGAGGTTCCCAAAATTCTTGGTTTCTTCCAACGAAAGATTAAAGCCCTGAAAATGAAAAATTACAGATTTTTTGTTTTTTCCAATGGTTTTGAACAGAATATGAAGGAAGAATATGGACTATTTGTGTGGCCTTGTAGTGTAATCCTCGCCGAATACGTTTGGCAACAGAGAGAACGGTTTTCCGGTGCCGGCGTAGTTGAGGTAATTCCAATTGGATTCTTCAATTTTACCTAATTTTTTTTTTTTATTAATGTATATGGTTATCTACTTTTTGTTTATGTGATTGTTAGTTTGCAGCTCGGTGCCGGAACTTCCTTGCCGGGATTGACGGCTGCCAAGTTGGGTTCTGACGTGACTCTCACCGATGACTCCAATAAATTGGAGGTATTTATCTACTACATTTTTCCCCCTTCTCTATTGGTTTATCTGTCAAGTTGTTTTAAGATTCATAAACGGCATGTCGTTTGTGGAGTTTTTTTTTGAGTGTTGTGAACTGTCGTTTTATGGTATTTCCAAAAAACGACTTATCGCTTGTCTTATGTTTTCATTTAAGTTCTCACCAAAACTATAATGGCCGTTCTATTCTCTGAATTTAAGTTAACCTTACCGGAGACTACCCTCTGTGGAGTACCAACCACCAAATTACTAGAAACTAGTATTGTTTTCATCCAAAATACAGTTTTTTGGAATCCTTGCATTGTGAGAAAATTTCTGAGGTCCATTTAAGTAGAAACTTGAACTCAGATTTCCAATTAGTTGAATTTCTGTTAATTATTTAATTTGTATCTTATAGTATTATTGTTTGGAATGACAGGTGCTGGACAACATCAGAAAAGTGTGTGACCTTAATAAGCTTAAGTGTGAAGTAAACCATTATGATTATTAATGGTTGTTTTTCCTCATTAGAACTCTATTGGCCTTGACATTTTATTTTTATGAGACTTTGTTCTTCTTACCTTGTAGGTATTGGGACTAACATGGGGAGTTTGGGATGAATCTATATTCAGTTTAAAGCCAAAATTTATTCTTGGCGCTGATGTACTTTATGAAGCGAGTGGTAAATTTTTTTTTCAAGAACATTCTTGATAGTCCTATTTTCCTCCTTAACTCCCTTTCACTTTATTGATTCACTTGGGCTGAAAAATTCATTGCCATTTGTGTCATCAAGCCTTTGATGACCTCTTTGCCACAGTGACATTCCTGCTCCAAAATTCACCAGGTTCAGTCTTTATAACAACTTATCATAATCGGAGGTACTTTTTCATCTGTTTTGAATTCTGATATTTTTTTACTCAATAGCATGTGCACTCATGGTTTGCCTGCTTGTTTTCTTATTATAATAATGTGCAGTGGGCACCATCTTATTGAATTCTTGATGGTGAAATGGGGATTAAAATGTGTGAAGCTTCTTGATGGTTTTTCTTTCGTGCCATCCCACAAGGCATCTGGACTAAGTGGAAACATTCAATTAGCAGAGATTGTATTAAATAGTGAACAGAGTGAGGTAACTTACAGGCGATAGCTCTAATAGCTTGGTTTAGCATCTAGAAAGCATTTGGTGAAGCTGAAGCATTCACTTTGATTGCATTCTTGTTGCTTCTCGCTGTCACAGGAGACTAACTGTACCATGGCAAGATGATTACTTGGGACATTCAAGGTTGTTGCAAGGGTTAATTCTAGAACTATGCTAGCTTAAATTTCAACATAAATGCCCATTAAAGGAGATCTGATTACTGGATGATACAGGGTTAACTTCATTCTTCATGATTTTGTTTAGAGATTGTCTTTGCAAAGTTAGCAATTCTGTTATTGGTTAGAGATTTTCTTGCTAATTTGTGCATTTTGTGCCTGGAAATTTTTCTTGATTATATATATATATTTTGTTTTTATGAAATATTTATGTTTGATGGTTTATCCAATGTACTAAAAAAAAATCATGTTGAAGGAATATTTATATCATGTCTAATCCAAAGTACTTGTCCACAGTCGCTATTTGCGATACAGATTCTTAATGAAAGATAGTAATTATATTTGATTGATAACCAATCTCTCTTAGTTTAGAATTGACTAGAACTATGATAAGATATTCTTAATTTACCACCCTGCAGTCCTTCCTAACCTCCTGGCCTCCTGTGATGCTACTCATTCTGATCATGGATTTCACAAATGCCTGAGAGAAAGTTTCTTTTGAGCTAGCAAACTTAGAAACCAAATCTTTAGTCCCTGTAGTTGTGAGCAGAGCTTGGTCTGAAGAAAACAGGGTCTTTCCTTGTAGGATCAACTTGAAATATGTGTTATCAAAAGTTGTTGAGGAAGGGTCCATGGGGGCACCGGCATTCTTCGCCTTCTTGTTTTGTTGGCAAATACTCCTTAAGCTTGCTGCAAATGATGGATGCATGGTGGGGTCTATGTCATGAGTGGCACTGAAATTCCGAATCCTGTTTTGGAAGGATGAACAGTGGGAAAACCCTAAAGTATGTCCGCCTACATATTGATAATTGGTAATATTATCATTTTGTGTGGAAGTAACAAATGATGAGATAGAAGTAACAATGATTTTCAGGTTTATGTTTACCTGAAAGAGCTACTAGATCATCCATGGATAAACCTCTTTGAGAGAAGCTCTGTTGCAGCTGAGAGATGTTAAAAGTTGGAGCCGGCATTTGTATTGTTTCACTTGCCTTAGATATTCTCCCATCCTTTCTTCCTTTGGGGACGTCCCATGTTGGTCCGCCAGCCTGCATCATCAATTGAGTTAGTGATCTCAACAAAATTTATATTAAATTTTAGTTATCAAGTTTGACATTTTCTTTTACATGTGTAAATTATTGCTTAGATTGTTCTCAAAGAGACATCCCAACAAAATTGAGGTTGTCGAGGTTTGAATTCCTAACCAAGCACTATAAGATAAATACTCGACAACTGTGTTAATAGTCCAATGGTGATAGGAAAGATTTTAGTTATAGGTTGTTTTGTTATCTTACAAGTGCAACTGCATCCCTTGCAGCCAGGGCCAAAATATCAGCACAAGACACCACACCAGGGCACAAAGCTTCTACTTCTTTCTTAGCATTGTCAATGACATAAAAGGCATGCAAAGAAATATTAGGTGGCCCATCTTTCTCTGCTTTGTTGCTACCTTTTGAATTTAACAGCACAGAAGCATCACAACCCTAGAAAAACAATCAATTAGTAAGAGTCCCAAAGAAAAATGAAACAGGGGAAAAGAAAAAAAATCAAATTAGATGCTATGTTTTAATTCTCACCCTTATAAAACAGTCATGGAAATGCATCCTTAGTAAAGCTGCCGGAACTGTTTTGTCTCTCATTGCTGCATTCTTGACAACTTCTGTAACGATCAAATCGACATCAGGACATGTTTTCTCATAGTAATTCAAGCTCAATGCATTTCCTGGTAATGATGATATTGAAAATATGAGAATTGAGCTTAAGAGTAATGCAAGAATGGAAGCCATAGCAGTAAGGTGTTTTGGGCAGCTTTCAGTTTTAGTGTTTATGCATGGGAATTGAACAAAGTAATAAGACTATATATAGACAGATTGATAGGAGATAGAGGTAAGAGTAGTTGTTGCCTTGTTGGCCTCAGAACATGAATTAGTTGAATTAGGAGATTGATAATCTAAATAATAGAGTAGTACATTTTAAGCATTCTTACTATATCACTACTCCATTGCAATATCCTTGTCATTTGTCTTGTCTCCTGCTGTCCAAAGACTTATCAGAAATTTGTTTGATTATATTTCTTTTTCTTTTTGTTGCAGTTAAATGATATTATTTTAGTTAAAAGTAGATCATTCACGGAATACTTCAATTTTTTGCAAGTAATAAATAAAAAGGCCATATATGTAATGATTAATGGCTTATGATAAAACCATGAATGAATTGAAAAACTTGAACAAACACCAGCCTTTCTTTCAGCTTTACAAAGAGCTAACTAAATTGAAATTGGCTAGACCTTTAAAACATTATTATTATTATTATTGATTAAAAGTTAAATCTTCAATAAAAATGATGAATAGAAACATTTTTTTTATGGTATTATACAGCCATGTTGTGGGATTAGCATGTCAATCATTTAAGTTAATTTGCATTGTAAAAAAATGGCCTAACATATATATATATATATATATATATATATATATATATATATATATATTTAATCACTAAATTATTAGTTGAATTTACAAGCACATGAAATTTAAAATCTCGACTTATTTTTTTTTCCCTTTTCATTAAACCAAAAAGTGCAATGATAAAAATCATTAGTAAACTTGTACAATTGTACTGAAGAGAACATTAAAGAACCATATCCTTATCCTTCTATTTCCATTTACTTGGCAAAGATTAAACCCTATTTGTTAGCTTCATCAAAAGTTTTTTTTTTTTTTTAATCATAGTTGCATGCTTAATTAATTTAGTAAAAAAAAACCCATCAAAGAAGAGCAAATGGGCCCATATGCATGAAACTGATAGAAGAATGTTTGAAGGTAGTTAGGGTTAAGCAATCAAAGTAGTTATTAATGTTTGTAGTCAAAACTTGTGTTTTAAGTCTCAGGCTCTGTGCTTTATAATTATTTATGCGATCTTTCTAACAAATATCCTATTAATGATTTTGACTACTAAGACACTAATTAAAAAATTAAAAAATAAAAAAAAATTAAATAGATGAAAATAGAAATTTTCAATTATTATCACTTATAATAGTAGTAGTGAATACAACTTTATTAAAATCTCTATATTTTAGAATTCAACTTATTTTTAAATTAATTTAGCAAAAAAAAAAAAAACTTATTTTAAAATTAATTTAATTATTTTTATTTAAAATGACTGTTTTATATTTAGATTTTGTTTGCAATAACAGTTCTTAAATCTTAATAAGTGTTATCAGAACACTGAAAAATCGTTAGTTATAATGGTGGGTCTTTTCTTGGCTGAAAATTTTAATGGTGTTGGCCGTTTTGAAGTAAGGACTTTGTTAAGTTAGAGACATGATCAACAAATTTTAGCAAACTCAACTACTATATATGCACCTGCTCTTACTTTAAGTTAATGAATCTTTAAGACTAATTAAACCATTAATTAATTTCTGTTTATTTAATCATATTCGGTCAGTGGTGAATCATAAAGTATTTGATAATTCAATGGTTAAAATAGTGTTTGAATTATAAAACGAGGATATTTATCAATTATAGAATATAAAATCAATATTTTTATTAGAAAATAAATTATTCTCTACTAATTACCATTGATATAAATATTCCAAACAACAAATTATTATAACCTCGCATAATAACCATGACAAATAAAGTTCAATTATTAGAAATATAAAAATATAATTACAATCACACTATTTTTTTTTTATTAATTTTATATTAATTTCTATTTCTTATTAAATCAGAAATAATGCGATCGCGTAGTACACTTATTTATGTGGTAAATTATATTATAGATCCAGATCCATGTAGCATTGTGGGCCAAGGGGGATCAACTATAATTAAAGAGAAAAAAAAGGGGGGGACTAACTGTATTTAAGAAGAAAAAAAATGAGAGGGGACCACTAAATTACCAATTATAAAAATCACGTTTTTTTTTTTTTTTTTTTTTTTGCTGGAGAATAATTATATGGGTAATAATAAAAATAAATACTATTCTTTTTATTTTTGAAAAAAAAAATAAGATTTTTTTTATGAGTTTCTAATTTTGGTAATTATAATTTCAATAAATTTCTATTAAATACGGATTGATAAATTTATATGACAAAATTGGAAGTAATTTAATCTCAAAATTTTAATTATAGAAATTTAAAATTATTTTTTAAATTTTCAATTTAATTTAATTTAATTTGATGATTTAATATTTTTTAAAATATTTAAAGCACTTATTTCAAAAAAATATATTTAAAGCACTATATGTGATATTAATAATCTATTAATTTTCAAATTAAATGTGATATTTTTTGTTGAGCAAAAAA
>CATKHJ010208700.1:0-24330 GCA_949750685.1 Vernicia montana | reverse complement strand
TTGATTAACGAATTAATATAATTAACTAATTATATGTATATGGTTAATTAGATTAATTAATTAATCATATTTATTAAATAAATAAAACATTGAGCTTAATTATAATAAAATCATTTACTATAAATAATATTGCTATTAATAATTTAATAATATTTTTCAACTGTTTTATTTATTTATTCATTTATTTATATTTCAAAAATTGTTTTTTGAAAAATAAATTTTCAACCTTAAACTTCTTCTTTCCATGTATCATTCAGAATTGTATTATTTGTACCTAAAAAAATTTTATACCTAATGTTTTATTTATTAATTCAACTAATTTTTTTATTAGTAGGTATCCATATCCAATGTGACCCAACCATAATAAATGAGAATCATTTTTTTATTATTCACATATAACCCATTTAGCTTTTATATTTTATCCATTTAGCTTTTATATATTACCCATTTATTATCCATATCCATTTAATAAGAATGAATTATGATGGGTAAATGGGTATGAGTAGAATTTGTCACCTCTAATTTTTACTATATTTTGGAATTTTGCTTAAAGAACACTTAGGGACTAATTAGGGTTAGGTGTTATACTATAAGTAGAACAAAAACTATATATAGTTAGTCTTTTTATTTCTTGCAAAGGCAATAATGTTGTTGTTACTTATTATATATATATATATAGTTACCATGCTCTAGCTCAAAAGTTGATCTTCTTTAATTAATTATTACATAAAATTATAGTAAGTCTCTCCTATTGCGGGGCTATAGTGCTAAAAATTGCATTGGATGTTTGATTAATTACCAGCAATTTTCCCATATTTTCTTTTAGAAAACAAGACACAATTTTTTTTTAAAAAAAAATAGAAGGGTATCAGGAGAAGCATCAACATTGGACCAGAAAATGTCAATTTGCAAGTGGGAAGCCAAAATCAAATTAGGCAGAGGTTTGACTTGCAAGAAATCAATGGACGTTGCTTGTGAAAGATTTGTGTGTTAAATTTTACTAACTCAAAATTAATATATATTGAAATCATAGTTACAATAATTTTGATGCTTCTTACTTATCACATAAATAAATTTGATTAACAAAATAGAATAATAAAACAATCGACCACGCATATATATTGGTGGAGCGACTAAGTTCATCCTCTCTTAATCTATAAGCTCTTACTGGGTAGAGATTAATGTATTAAGTAGATAAGAGAAAAATGACATAACTTATATTTATATAGGAATTTAATTAGGATTGTCTCATCATAATCCTAATAGGAGTCAAAATTTAACTACAATTTAGCTCATACTTAAATTTAAAACACATATCACAATACTTAGGCCCAATTCATTAATATTTTATGATCACTCTTTAATAATAAACTATATAATATAATATTTTGAACTATATATCATGCTAACCCTTAATTTTAAATAATATAAAATTAATCAATAAGTGGTCCACTAAATTCTAACATTATTTGAATGTGCTTATAATAATATATTGCCTCTATCATAAAACAAACACCCAAAAAAAAAAAAAATCCAACAAAAATGGTGCACTTATAGTTATAACATTTTCTCTCCTTCCAAAGACTTCAAATATATAATTTGGCAAAAAAAAAAAAGGACTTCAAATATATATATATATATATATATATATATATATATATATATATATATATATATATATTATCACTGCAAGATTTATTTGAAAAGTTGAAATTAGGAAGATTAATTAGAAATTGATAAAGTTTTAAGTCTCTCTAATCAGTAAATAAATTCTGAAAACTGTTATGCGTTTATTTTCTTTATAATTATTTATTTTTCATATAGTTGATTATAAGGTGGATTTTATTGTTACTTTGTTTTAAAATAAAAAAACAAAATAACTTACTTTATTTTATATGACCAATAGGATAATGACAAATAATAAATATAACTATTATATTTAAAATATTATAATTAAGTTAACATGTTATTACAGGTTACCAACTAAAAATGAGAAATGCTAAAATGATTTAAGATAGTATTATAAATTTATGCACTATAAATTTTATGAAAAAATAGTTTAATTTACAAAAAAAAAAAATATATTGTAATTTTACATAAAAGAATCATTTTTTTTTTGTAATTACGAAATTATTTTTATTTTTCGTTAATTTAGGATTTTTTAGTAAAGTTATTGTTTTGCATAAAATAAATCATATTTTCGTAAAATTAAAATTTTTTTCGCAACTAAATAAGAATTACGAAAAAATATAAGAAGATTGTAATTTTTTGTAAGATAACCATTTTTTTCGTAATTACAAAATTATTTTTCTTTTTTGTTAACTTATAAAATTTTTAATCGAGTTATTTTTTTGTACAAAATAAATCATATTTTCGAAAAATTAAATTTTTTTTCTCAACTAAGTAGAATTACGAAAAAATATTTTAATTTATGAACAAATATAAGAAAATTATGATTTTTCGCAAGAGAGTTTTTTTTTGTAATTACAAAATTATTTTTCTTTTTGATTAATTTATGAACTTTTTCGTAATTTGTTGATTTACACAAAAAGAGTCAAAATTTCATAAAACTATAATTTTTTTCGTACCTAATAAGAATTACGAAAAAAATCTTTTAATATACAAAAAAGTATAAAGATAACGATATTTTTTACGAGATAGCAATTTTTTCGTAATTACGAAAATTTTTGTTATTTTTTTGTTAATTTAGCTACTTGTTAATTTACACAATATGAGTCAAAATTTCGTAAAATCATAATGTTTTTCGCAACTAATAAGAATTGGAAAAAAAAAATTGCAATATATGATAAAGTATAAAAAGATTGTAATTTTTCGGAAGATATCAATTTTTTTATAATTATGAATAATTTTTTTTTTAATTTAGCTATTTCATTTGTAACTTATTGATTTACACAAAATGAGCCAAAATTTTCGTAAAATCATAAATTTTTTTCGCAACCTGTTTATATAAAGTTGTTGATTTATGCAAAATGAGTAATTTTTTTATAAAATTACAATTTTATTCATAAGTATGAAAATTAATTATTTTCTTAATGAAATTTTACTAATTTTGTTAATGTAAAATATACATTAAAATTATACTTATTTTATGTATGAAAAATTGATGATAGATATTAAATTTGTATATTGTGTTTATATTTATAAAATCTATTTTTTTTTCTATTTGGTTTAATTTTTTATGGAATGATCTTCATACTCAAGTTTAAGTTAAGTAAAGTAACACTATACTAAAATATTGAAATTTAATTTTTAATTAGAACACGAATAACTTTTAATAAATTTACTTAAATTTGAATAGTTTATGGAAATTATTTATGAAAAATAATTAATTAAATTTTTTTATTAAGTTTGATCAAGCTAGTTAACAATTATAATAAGAGTATAATAAATTTAAACTTGGCTTGATCCATCATTATATTTAATACTTTGCAAACTGAGTTTAAGTAGCTTACAAGTATATGCTTACAAGTATGCTTGATAGGTGGTAAAATTTGACATACTCTGATATTGTCACACCTACTTTAGTTCAAGTGCTAATTGCAGCACTTACAATTTGAGTTGTGGTATTAATATTTTCTATATTCTATTTTAATTTTTTTTTCAACTTTTAAATTTTCGAATGACAAATCAAAATTAAAGTGATATTTGCTGTCGCATTTTAAATTTTCTACTTTTTATATAAATTTGATACGAATAAATAACTAAACTTATTAAATTAAAAAGCAAAGACATATAAATGAATTCAACATAAAAATATTACTATTTTAAAATAATATACATATATAAAATTTTAAAATTTAATTAAAAAATGAAGCTTTTGTTGAATCAGGAGATGATGGAATATAGGTATTAAAAAATATTAAATATATGCATATTTATTGAATAAAATAATGGTCAAATAATAAATTATAAATAGAAAAAGTAGAAAATCAAAAATGTGATGGTAAACATTACTTTGATTTTGATTTGTTATTCAAAAATTTAAAAGTTGGAAAAAAAATTAAAATATAATATAGAAAATATTAATGTCACAATCCAAATTGTAAGGGCTGCAATTAGCACTCGAATTAAAGTAGGTGTGACAACATTAGATCATGTCAAATTTTACCACCTCTCAAGTCTACTTGTTAGCTACTTAAGTTCAGTTTGCAAGGTATTAAATATAAATTTAACTTTAATGAAGTTGAGTTGAAACTCGACTAGATTAATTGACGGATCAAGCTAAATTCAAATCTTTTATATTCTATTAGAATTGTTAACTAGTTTGATCAAGCTTAATAAAAAAATTTAATTAATTATTTTCATAAATAAGTTTCACTCTATTAGAATTGTTACTTAATAAAAAAATTTAATTAATTATTTTTTATAAACTATTCAAATTTAAGTAAATTTATTAAAAGTTATTCGCGTTGTAATTCAACATTAAATTTTTTTACTTTAATGTAGTGTCACTTGACTTAACTTGAACTCGAGTATAAAAATTATTGTATAAAAAAATTGATGCCAAATAAAAATAAATATATTTTATAAATATAAATTTAATATATAAATTTAATATCTATCATCAATTTTTCATACATAAAATAACCATTTAAACGTATACTTTACATTAACAAAATTGGTAAAATTTCATTAAGAAAAGAATTAATTTTTATACTTATGAATAAAATTGTAATTTTATAAAAAAATTACTCATTTTGTATAAATCAACAACTTTATATAAACAGATTACGAAAAAAATTATGATTTTATGAAACTTTTAGTTCATTTTGTGTGTAAATCAATAAATTACAAATGAAATGGCTAAATTAACAAAAAAAAATAATAATAATTTTTTTCATAATTACAAAAAAAAATTGATATCTTTCGAAAAATTGACAAGTTACGAATAAGTAGCTAAATTAACGAAAAAATTACTATCTTGCAAAAAATATCATTCTCTTTATATATTTTTTTTTTGTATATTAAAAGAATTTTTCGTAATTCTTATTAGGTGCAAAAAAAAAATTATGATTTTACAAAATTTTAACTCTTTTTATGTAAATCAACAAGTTACAGAAAAGTAAAGTAGCTAAATTAAGGGGAGAAAAATAATTTTATAATTACGAAAAAAAAAATGATTCTCCTACAAAAAAATCACAATATTCTTATATTTTTTCGTAATTGTTCTTAATTCCGAAAAAAAAATTTAATTTTACGAAAATATAATTTATTTTGTGCAAAACAATAATTTTACGAAAAAAATTCATAAATTAATGGAAAAAAATAATTTCGTAAAATTTATAAGTGTATAAATTTATAATAATACCTTAATCATTTTAGTATTTCTCATTTTTAGTTGATAACTTGTAATAGTAAGTTAAGTACTTAATTATAATATTTTAAATATTTTAATTATATTTATTATTTGTCACTATCCAAGTATCCAATTAGTCATAAAAAACAAAGTATTGTACTTTATTTTAAAATAAAGTAATCTAATTATTTGATATATATATATATATATATATATATATATATATAAATGAAAATGAATATTAAAATTAAATTTGGGAAACATATAATGATGAACAAAATGGAAAATGGAAATTAAGTGGATTTAGTAAAAATTGAAACTGGCACCACTAAGGTTTAAAAAAAGATTAAAATGATTTGACACGCGACATAAATATTATATATCAAAGAATTAGCATAGATTATGTTTTTCTTTATATATTAGAAATTTTTAAAAGAAAAAAGATGTTAAGATTTAAATTTCTAACTATATGCAATTATCAATCGCTAACTACAATCATAATCGCTAATGGCTAACAATTAACCGTAATAGCTGAAATTAAACAGATCCTAATGCTTTGTTTGGGAGGAGGAGAAAAGCTAGGGAGTGAAAGGGAGAAGAATGAAAATAACTTTGAAAAGTGTGAATTCCTTATTTGGGAAACTAGGGAAAAGAAAAAGAAAATGATATGAATAGTAATTTTTTCCTTTGAGTCCACAAAAAAATTTTCTTTCAAATGTGGGAGAATGAAAGAAAAAGTGATTTTTAATTATTTTTATAAATAAAATTACATTTTTAACCTTATTTTTTATAGTTCAATCAAAAGAAAAATGATATATTAGTAATTTTATTTTTTTCCCTATCTTTTCACTCCCTCACCTTTCACTACTTTTCCAAACAAAATGGGAAAAAAAAAAAAATTATTCTTTTATCCACCTTTCTTTCCCCTCCCTTTCTTTTCTCACCCAACTTTTTTTTCAAAATAGTTGAAGTGCTGAAGAACTGAAGATATATAATGAATATCATAAATCCCAATGAGTTAAGTGGAAAAATAATAATAAAGTCTCTCTTGACCAAATTTCAGTGCTGCATCATATAATCAACATGATAATGAATGAATGAATGAATAAATATTAATATAACTCAGGCAATGACAATTGACAAGCATGTCAAATTTATGTATATTAATATATCAAATTTAAGCTCTAATCCAGTTGCTTACTGGTAAAATAGTAACAAAACATAATCAAAATTAATCCAATTGTAATTAATATAGTAATTAAGGGCAATGAATGAGGAGCTTTGCAAGAAAACGAATGAAGAACATTGAATAAAGTGAAAGATCGGTATCATCAACCAAATTTGCTGTTGGGTTGTTCCCTTATTGTGGGACTTATCACATTTGCCTGTGACAATATTTCATGGTATTAACTATTATATATTCTCAGACCTTCAGCCAAAATTTGACAGCTCAATTTTCCAGGTTTGTTACGAAAGCTAATGTTACCAAACATTACTGAAATTGTTTTAATAGAATTACAAGTTTAAAAACCCTAATCAGATATTATATCTTGACACTGGTGATTGATATATGACTTGAATAGAATATCTCTCTCTCTCTCTTTTTTTTTTTTTTTTTTTTTTTTGGGTGCAAAAATCTTACTGAAAGCAATAGGTTAATTATTGGATGAATGACTCTCATATATAATGTTATTCCTGGAAAGTAATATTCTACATTTATAGGATTCTTTTAGGACAAAATTATGTGTATTGTGTTTGCTTTCTTCCATTTATTCAACAAAACAAATCCAAATTCAACTTTTTTACTTATTACAATTTCCATTTCACCATAATAATAATAATAATAATCATAAATGACATTTTCATCTTTACTTGATTTTACATAACTATCAACGTTTCTCCTTTTTCCAATTCATATTTTATTTCAACAAAATTATCATTCCCTTCAATACCATTCTATTAATCAATCTCAAAGAGGTCAACATTATGCTATTATAGCGTCTCCTCCTCTCCCTCTCTCTATTTCTGGGTTTTTTTTTTTTGTTTTTTTTTAATTTTTTTTATATATATATTATAAATTTATGAGAAAATTACTATAATACTGATAAAATTTATCATAATTAACACCTTAATCTTTATAATTTTAAAATTAACATTGAAATTTGGTAATTGCTAATACTTCAATTTATAACTGTTTGTGGAAAGGCCTATAAGCAGTCTTGTATATCGTTTTATTATCGCCAAAAGATACAAATACAACTCACTCCTTTAAATTGATGTTCAAGTGATTTTTTAATTTTTTTTTTAGTCTCATTATACTCTTAGCCTTTTCAAAATGATATATACAAAACCATTCGTCCATATTTCATTAAACAAATGTTAAAAAAAATCTGATATGGCAGGTGAGTCACATTACTTGTGTTTTATATTGATATGAAAAAATAATTTTTTAAAAATTGAAAATAATTAGATATAATAAACTAATCAAACCAAAGAAAAGTTTTTAAATTTATATAATTTTCTTATCGGCCAAATGTACAAATAGGATATGTCCTTTGGGCTGATGAAATTAATTATTGGTCAAAATTTAAAATTTTATAACTTTTGAAAAATAATTTAGAATTTTTGTCAAATGATATTAAAAATAAAAAATTAATATCTATGCACCTACATATTAATTTTTTATTTTTGTATAAATATTTTTTAAACTATTTAGAGAAAATTTAATATTTGTGAAATTTAAAGTTAATAAAATTAATTAATTAATTAAAATATTACAAATTTAATTTAATATAAAATAACTTCTTAGTCCTTATACATTAAAATATAATTTATAAAAAATATATATTCTTATATAAAATATTAAAATATTATTATATTTCATGTAATATAATTATTTTGATTTGTTTTTTATACATAATTGTAGAGAAAAATTATACTCATTACAATTTGTTATTAATTTATTAAAATTACATAAGAAAATTATATAAATGTAAAATTTTTTTTTTACTTTAATTAGTTTATTATACTTTTAATTTTTAAAAAATTATTTTTTCATATCAATATAAAACACAAGTAATGAGATTCATCTATCACATTAAACTTTTTTAATGTCTGTTTAATGGAATATAAAAAGAAAGTTTTACATGTGCCATTTTAAAAAAAAATCAAAAGTATAATAAGATTAAAAAAAAAAATATTAATGACTCAGCTTGAGTATCAATGCAAAAAAGATAGTTCTATTTGTAATTTTTCCTTTTATTATTATTATTTTTTATTATGAAAACAACCAAAAACAAAAACGTGTCATTATCGTTGTAAAAGCACTTTATCAAATGTCTTTAGGTATTTAGCTAAAAACTTCAATTAAAAAAAAAAAAAGAAAAAAAAAAGGTAAAATCCTAACCTCTCTCTCTCTCTCTCTCTCCTCTTCAATTACATTGGGAAATTGGGCTCATAAAACCGGCAATTTAGAACTTTGGTAGAGCAGTGGAACATGAATGTCCGCAACCAAATTTAGAGATCAACAATGCCACAATTACTTGATTTAATAGTAGTATATATAAAAAGCATTGATAAATGCCATCAAATTACCAACTAATCAGTGCAAGGGAATCTCTCATGTCCATTTTATTATATTTATAAATTAAGAAAATATTAATTATGTTTTATTTTTAGAATTAAAAGACTAATTTACCCTTAAGTCTTGATATCTAAAACGTCATCAAAAAGGAATTAGCAAAATATCATTGTCAACGACTCCATTCTTATACTTAATTATCAAACCAATCATCAAAGTTCCTTACTTTAATTTTTTTTTTTTTTTTTTTTGGTGGACCACCAATCTGGTTTGATACTTATTCCGTAGATTATACCCGACAATCATATCATCCTTTACATTCACCCCCATTAAATAAAATAAGCAGAAAAACTCCAACCATGTTCGAATGTTTCCATGAGACTTTGTTTGACCAGATTAATCAGTTGGATTATAAAATAACAATACTAAAATTAGTTTTTTTTTTTTTTTTGGAAAAACAGTTTCACACACTTGCAGGCTTAGCCTAGTAGCAGTGCATATCAAATTTGGATTAAAGACCCATATTCAAGTCCCCTTTCCCCCAATGCTGCCAAAAAATAAAAAAGAGTTTCAACTTTATTGGCATTCCAGAGCTTGATGCACAGTTAAAAGGAGGGAGAGGCAATCATCTCAGTAGACAGTAATAATACGTGAATAGAAATTTTAAAAATATGATATTTTTGGTAGAAACTCACAATATCATAAAACGAACGAACAAAGGAAGAAAAAAATACAAAATGGAAGGATAAAAGGAGTAAACCTTCCTTGAGGCCACATTTCTGGTAGACCACATCTATATTTGCATCCTTCTGTGTACAACCCGATTCTGTTGATTTAACATCACCCTGTAATGGCAGGGTAGCTTCTATACATGAATTGGATTATTGGCATATACTAAAAGATGATAACGTCCTACAACTGCCCCCATAGATCACCTCTCAGGCTTTCTTCAAGTTTACTAACCCATATAGTGTCTTTTCTTGATTGCCTCTTCCATCGCAAAATCTTCTTTTATCACTATACCACTATTGTAGAGAGCTATCCTTTGATCTGTGGTAGAATTACTAGGACTTTGGAGACCACTTTGATAAACATCACAATCTCCTAAATAACTGTCACGTACTACTCAACGGATCCAAGGGGTCCTCTGATGGATTTAAGCATTCTTCTGGGTTGGAATAGAAGTAATCCTCCTCTTTTGGCCTGTCTGGGATCACCAACCTCTTTGTTGGGTTCCCCATCCGATTTGAATGAGCTTCTTTTACAGCATAAGAGAACTCATCCCAACTCAGCGATCCATTAGTGTACCTGTCTATCAGATCAACCAAAAGCCTCCTGTCCAATAAAATCGTCTTCTTGAACCCAAGGAATCTGAAGAAGCATTAGAGATAACAGAGGTTAAGATGACGTATCGACCTTAGAAAAAAAGATAGATAAAGAGGGGGTACCGCCAACAAGTATCAGAAAAAGGAGATGGGATCAGAACAACATTTGCAGACATTTTAGGAACCTAGCTCAGTTAACATAACAATTTTTAAAAAAACCAACAAAAGCAAGTAGATGAATTTCAAATAAGATTAAGATTCTAAGTTTGGTAATGGTTTCACAGCCAGAATAAAGAACTCTGTCTGGATTTAGGAGCATACACAAAATTTTGTTCTCTGAGTCTAAAATTGGGATCTTAAAACTGGAAGGAATTTGAATTCCCTAATCATTTATCTGAAGCCAAAGAAAACCACTAAATTAGTATTCAAATTAAAAAATAACCAATGACGCATATGAAGAATACAAAGTAAACTGCTTGCAGAAATATACCTTCTGTGGCCTTCAACAACTTTAGCCATGTTTCCATCATATGTGGGGACAAAAATATCGCTCTCCAATGAAACAAGATAATCTAATGCTGCCATCTGGGATGAGTGATTCTGAAAAAACCTAAGGTCTGATGGCTCCAACAGTGTTTCCTTTCTGACCTGTATTGCAAAAGCACAAGCTACCCATCAATAAGGAGAACACCAATAAGTACCAAGGTTTAAGAAGTTGATAGTGGTTTCAATCTACTTACCAATTTTGGATAAGCTGTAGCAAGACTTGCCATTCTTCTTTCTCCGCCATATATTTCACCCGCTGCAATATAAATCTGAATGTTTGGATCAATGTCTAATGCCCTCAGTGTAAGAGCTGTTTCCTCAGGTGTCAAAGGGCACAATCCATCTTTCCGTTTTAAGTCAGAATTTATTATTTTCTCTTTCCACCAAGGATAAGCATATCTGTTTAGATAAGAAAATCATGTGTGGACTGAGTATCAGATTAATATTTCAGGCTATTGATGCAAAATAGTTAACAAAGATTCACATAGCTTACCTCATTCTTGTCAATTCTTCTACTTCCTCACTGTTGCAACCTTGAGTACAGCCAGAAAATGCCAGCATGTCCATTTCATATCTGAGGTGAAGTACTAAAAATGGACCATTTTGCCTAAGAAGCTTTATAACTCTTTTACCCAACTCCTCTATCTGAGAAGTGAATCTCAAAGCACTAAAATTTACTCGGCACCGCAACTTCTGAATCTCCATAGGTTGCCAATTATTGGCAAGTCGAGCATCAGTTCTATTAAGATGTAAAACTTTGTACTTCTGTATCAAAGGAAGAATCTGCAAGCAAAAAATAAGGGGAAAAAAAACATTTATGAGCACAAATATATACAAAAATATAATTTAAGTTAGATAACCTAAATTAGCATCAAGTATTTCTAAGAGTGATGCATGGCAACATAACCACAAGGAGAATAATAAGAAACTGCAAACCTGGTTATGATAATAAGATATATCAGACCAACTAATCGGTGCCATGGTATATGTAATCCCTAGTTCCATTCTCCTCTTCAGCCTAGGAGGCAATTCTTTCAATATCCGAACCTCATCTCTCAATGATGTAATAAAATGATCTACATCAAATATATCCTGGAACTCACTGCAATAAAAAAAAAAATTTGAAAGGTAAAATATATGTTCCCAACCCGAAAAATAAGAATTCCACATCAGTTAACAACATTAAGGAGCTTTGAACTTGCAAGAAAACAAAAATTGACTCACCTAGGATCAGCCCAAAAGGAAGTTTTATCCAGCTCTGGAACTATAAGTGTGACATTCAAATACCTTGCAATAGCAACCATATCACATATCTGCAGAGGATGAGGAAAAAACATATTACTTACAAAATAAATGCAGAAACAGCAAAAATTGACTCACTTATATACACATGTCAAGTTCACTTTGCTAACCACTCACCGCTGCTCTCATTTGATTTAGACCTCCATTGCAAGAAACCATGAGGTATCCATTGTTCTTATAAACCCCTAGTAACAACAAAAGTAACAAATATGAATTTAGAAGTTGATAATCCACCCATACTTATCAAGAAAACAGGTTACTGAATGCAATCAGTTAGAATATAACCACATGTTTAGAACACAAAAAGAGCAGCAATCCACAAACAAGTCATGCTCATGGAGTTAAAAGAAAGGTATCTGCAGCAAACGAGCTCTTCTAATGAAGAAGGGTCCACAGGAAGAAAGTCTAGTTAGTTTTAAAAATATTCTCCTAATGGGATAACTTGCAGGTTGCAGCATCAACACTTCAATAAATGCAGAAAAATGCCAAACATGCCATCAATTTCATAAGGCTTTCTAGAATGCTTCGTTCCAAAATGACAAGCTTCTAGCTCCAAAAGTAAATTAAAACAGTATCAATCTAGAAAGGGAAAAAATAAAACAAGCAATCAATATCATATCTAAAAATGCATCTTTTATCTGCCCAAAAACATTAAAAAGGAAATTATAGTTATATGAAAATCTCTCATTTCTCTTGTTTTTTTCTTCTAGCTGTGAAAACAACAAAATTTCTAAATCAATTTTGACACAATTAAACAATAATAAACATTATTAATTAACTTACTCTTCGGTGGCAGCACTAAAGCAGGCAGAGCGGTAACCTTCTCCTCCAAAGCGGAGGCGGATTCATGCGAGAAACAAGACGGCCATCCTTTCAAAACCCTAGGTCCCCACATCTCGCCGATCGTCGTTAATTGAACAATACATGTCCATAACAACACCGACGTGGTGGCGCGTATCATCCACATCTTCATTTTTGACCTCGATATACCTTTCACCTTCTCCACTCCTTTAACAACTCCCATATCCTTCTCTCTCTCTCTATCTCTTCTCTCCCCAATTTCACCACTCTTTCTCTCACTCCTTTCTATCCTGCACATTTCTCTCCATACACTACGAAAAGTCGTTTTTCTTCTCTTATCTCAATTTTCGAACAATGCAGGATGGGTAACGGTAACAAAGAGCCTTGATTTTGCGATCAATTGAATCAAATCAACCAGAAAAATGCAAAACGTTGCTTATTTCGGTATTTACCCTATCGGAATCTTCAAGATCCGAGATTGCCAAGAGTAGAACCAGATCAAGAAAAAAAAATTAAAAAAAAAAAAGGAAAAATATAAATCCTAATTTAGCACATCAAATTCTCAAAATTCCTCCACCATTTTACCTTCAAAAACCTTAGTTCACCTTCTCATTGCCCAAAATATCAACTCCAAACTCCAGAAAACCCTCTCTCCAACAAAATTTCAATCAAATGAACCTCAAATTCTTTTCCGATCTCGTCAATTTCCCGGCAAGGTAGATTGTGAAAACTCGCCGGAAACTGTAGCCGGCGTTTACAAAAGCATAAAGACAGAAAAAGAGAGAGAGAGAGAGGGAGAGAGAGAGAGAGAGAGGGATTTATTACAATAACCAGAACGCGGTGTGGCTGAGATAAAAGCTAATTGGTGTGTCAACCGTACACCGCTTGATTATCACTGGCACCTCTTTCTTTCTTTTTTTTTCTTTTTTTTTTCCTTCCTTCTATTAATAATAAACCATGGTTAAGGTTGACTCTAGTTAAGTTGAGGACATTGCTCAACCAATAAATGCTCGCCAGCTAAATACTGATACGCAGGGACCCACGAAAATTATTTTTCTTTGACGTGGCAACTGATCTAGCCGTCAAGGGTTTACACATGGCTTTATGTAATGGCTGGGCTCATTAGTCTTAATATAATGGGTTGGTTTTGCGGTTTGTACTCGCCGTTTGATTCGCGGCTTTTACTATGTTGTCGATACGCCGACAATATATCACGAGAAATTGCGAGACTTTCGCCGTTGATTCTATAAAATACTGATCTAATCTAAGAAAGAAATCCACTCATAGGTTATTTTTTGACTAAATAAATTAAAAATTCACTTTTTTTTTTTTGGTGCATTTTTACTTTTTTTTAATAAAATTATCCAAATCAATTGATATTTTTTCACAAAAGCAAACATGAGTTTTAAAAAAAAATTTAATTTCAATCTCATATTTTACAATTGATAATAATTTTAATTTTTTTTATTTTGAAATTTAACTTCATTGCAAAATAAGTAAAAAACAAATGCTAATTGAGATAGTAATGAAAATTTTCAATTTTCATTACTAATTTGTAAAAATTATTAATACCATAAAATTATGCTAAAACATAATATTATTTATCATTTTTTTCACTCTACATTATATCATTTAATTTATTATATGTAATTATCTTAACTTTTTGTAATATGAAATATTATTGTATATATGCTTTTATATTAATCATATTTACACTATATAAAATAAAAAATTAAAATAATAATATTATTATAATTAAATTTCATTTAGAAGATAGATGACAAATAATAATATCCAGATAGATAAAACATATAATTCACATATAAAACATTTTTTGGCGTATAAATAAATATAATTTTATAAATTCTTTCAAATACATAAAAGTATATTATTATTTCTTAAATTTTGTACATATATTGTTTTTTTTTTTTTTTTCTCTCTCTCTCTGACACATGTTTTACATGTGTATTCAGCTTTTTGCAAATACAACTTTTTTTTCATTTTGTATTTTTGACTCACCATAAAATGAAAATACAAACCAATTAACTCTTAATTTTGAAAAAATTATAATATGGATCTAGTTATCTAGAATCTAAATATTTTATAATATAGCGTTTGACTGAATTTAGTTTATGGAAAAATTGAATTTAAGTCTCCCAAAAAAAAAATCTAGGGCCATTTGATTATTCATGTTGGTTTTTATTGTTATTTTCAAATGTTAAAAATTATATTAATAAAATATATTTTTTATTAACCACAATTTCAATAATTTTTAATATAAATCAACAAAAATCAAAGATCAAATTAATATTTATTTATCTAACATGACATAAATCTATCATAAACATTAAATAATATATAAATATATATTGTTTACTATTTCTTGGAATATATATATATATTTATAAAATTTGAGATCAAATTAGGTGTAAAAAATTTGTAATTAACATTAATTATTTTTATACAGCCAATGTTATATAAGTAAAAACGTTATGCATCAATAATCTATAATTTTAATTAATAATTTTTTATTTTTTAATAATATAAAAAATGATCTACAATTTTTTTTCTTTTATTCTCTCATTTTCCTCATATAAATCCTTAATTATTTATAATTACAATTCTAAAAATTTATAATTACAAGTTGTTCGTATGCAGCTCTTGCCGCTTATATTGTTTTTTAATGAAGTTCTTTTGTTTCCTTTAAAAAAAAAAAAAATGAGTTTTGATTAGTAGGTAATTTGGCGCGATTACAACAGTGCCACGTGTCATTTTGTATTGAAGCGGGTAAGCGCTTGCCGAGTTGCCGTGAATTTCCGTCCGAATGTCGGTTGCTCTGTGAAGACGGAGTTTAACAGCAGTAGGTGTCAGAACGGTCAAGCAATAGGAAGCGTACGATATTTTTCGTAGGGCCAGGTGGCAGAATCTTGGTGCTCTCGATGACCTGGGTCCCAGATGAACTTGATTAAGACTAGAAGTAAAGGTACTCTTGTCACAGGGGAGATCATCACGCTCCAATCACGCCATGATAATACATGCCATAATAAAAAGCTTTAGCTGGGCCGACAACGAATACTGGATTTTGTATTGATTAGGAGATATATAGAGTGATGTGCACGCGCTGGTATTGCAAGTGGGTATGGAAGGAGAGATCAACGCTTTTGTGAGTTCAAAGAAGTGCAAGTGATACCAAGAGGATCTAATTTCTATCCAGTGTGGTACCTTGTTTTTTTTTTGTTTTCTTCAGAAGGAAAAAAATATATATATATATTTATTTCAAAATATAAAACTTTTTACAATTTTTTTTTCCTAATTTACATAATGTCTAATAATAAAATTTAAATTATACAATAAATATGATTTGAAGTTGATTTATTCCGAAATTAGATAAGTATTTATTATTATATTTTATGTCAATAAGTGTAAATTTAAATATGTTTTTTTATCAATATATTTTTTTCTTTAGAGGTTTAATATGCCGAGATAACAAGACAGGCTATACAATAGGAGTAGTTTTCTCATTTTAAATATTTATCATTAAATTAATAATAACTTTGTAATTTGAAATGTTTGAATATGAAATTTCTCATTTCTCACACCTTTTAAATGATGCGAGGTGTGAGAAGACCAATTATCAATATAAATATATAAATGTAAAATAACTATTTAATATTTTTTTTTTCCAAAAAAATAACTATTTAATATTATTGTCTTGTTCCCTTTCTTCTCTGATATATCATATTCATACGAATGAAATATTATTATTTTCTTTTTAATCCATTTGTTTCCTTTCTTTCATATTTGTAACTCTAGTGCCATGGCCATTTGGCATGCTTATAAAAATATATATACATGAATAATGACCTTCGCATCATGTGTTACTTGTAATGTCATCTAATACTGTTAAAATAAAATAAACTTTATATATATATATACATATATTTTTTATTTTTCTGCTTGGGTTCAGTTTTCATAAAAAAAAATTAAAATAATCAAACCAAACCGAATTATGTATATTTATGCATTTTATATACATTTATAAATAAAATTTTGCATAAAAGAGGCTCTCCAGCAACTGGCACAAGAAAAATGCAGAATTTCTGTCTCTTCTCCAGTAGTTGCTACACCACAGCTCTGTATGATGTTTTCTTCAACAAATCCTGAAGATATATATATATATATATATATATATATATATATATTAAATTTCAATTAGATTAAAAATAATTAAATTACTAACTCAATTTAATTTAAGTTTCAATTAGATTTCTATCTCACAATTTTTAAAAATAATTTAATTAATTACTATATTATATTAAATGAAAATTCATCATATAATAGTTAATCTTTCTTAATTTGATGGAGACCAACATATATAGTACAGGGCTACACGCAATTAAAAGAAGTTAATATAAATGTCAAACGTTGAAGTTGATTTTATATTAATCATTATATTTTTGTATATAATATGCAAACAATTACTAGACAAAATATAAGAAAGACGCAATCGAATATTTTTCAAATGTGTGAAAAATGAGGAAAGAAGACTCAATTATATTATTGGCATAAATATAAATATATGAATATTTAGTGGAGAATAAAATGACAAATATGCCAAATATTATTCTCTATTACATTACATGCATGTGATGATGATGTCACAAATATACATCAACCTTTTCTGCTACTTATGGCTAAGAATGACTGAAATTAAAAAAAATAAAATAAAATAAAAACTTTTATTATAATAGAAGATATTGAAGCTCACTTCTTCCTTTTCTCCTCACATGGACAGCAAAGTTTTTCCTCTTATGAAAGCTTAATAACTGAAGAATTGTTCTTCATGTTTACTTTTGTGGTAATTAAGAATGGCAATGGAGAAAAAGATAAAAATAAAAAATAGCATTTTGGATATATATATATATATTAAATCGGATTAAATTCAAGGCGAGTATGACATGATGTAATTTAGTGGAAAAAATAAAAAGAATATGATGTAATTAATTAAATCAACTGTACCATGACCAGGACACGAAATATTTTCTATCAAAGGAGAAAATCTTAGGTGAACCTAGTCCACCACGTCAGATTATGAACTGACCAATCATGATCTTTCATGTTAAACAGTAACAAACCCATAAGGTGAATATGAAAATTAACTACCTGAATTATGAGGTGTGTATTGTAATTAACACGTCTACGTGTTAAATCATTATTGGTAGTTCATAATCTGACGTGGTGAACCTAGTTAATTTAAGAATTTCTCCTATCAAAGTTACAGGTTGACAGAAATTTTCCATCAAGGCATGTAGAAATTGCCATCTCTAATGATAATTTGTAAAATCAGTAAACCCTAATCTCCATTAAAGAATGCTTAGTTACGGAGATAGGGAAAATTAGGAAAGCTAAAGTTAATATTCTGATATGTTATTTTGAGAAAGAGAAAATAGGCTAGTAAAATGAACTGACTAATTAATTTACATAATTCATCTTTTTAATTTAACAATATAGAGAAATTCTTATGTAGATTCAGTCTACCAACTCATCCATAAATTAATCCAATAAGAATAAGACACATCAATTAATGATGCAATGAAAAACTCTATATATGACATCATTAATTGATATGTCTTATTCTTATTGGTTTAGTTTATAGATAAAGCGGTAGACTGAGTCTACCTAAAAATTTCTCAACAATATATTCATATTTGATATTTTTCTTTTTATAATATAAAAAAAATATTATAGCCATTAAAAAAATCTTATTTAATTAGGCTAGTAATTTACTGATCAAGTATTTTTATCACAATGCAAAAGGTAAAAAATCAAACTCTATTGAATATCAACATTTTTCTTCTTTAATTGGTAAGAATTTCCAATATAAAAAAATTCTATAAAAAAAATTTTACATTAAATTCTATAATATACTATGATCATTATGCATGAATCATATCCAAATTTATTTTTTTTTAATCGGATATATGAATATGGTAATTAACAATAAAAATTTTTGCCTGTGATTTGCATATATAGAATTTTAATATTTTTATATTCTCAAATATTAAGTAATAATTTTATATATATGTGAAAGAGTTGAAGAAAGGGTAAAAAATTATTGTGCTATTGAACTGCCAATTGCAGTCATATTTTGGCAGCAACTTACCTTCTACTTCTCATCAAGTGAGGATTGATGTTTGCATTTTTCCTTATAATTAATTAATGTTTTCTAAAATGTGATCAACAATAAATAAATAAAAAAAAATTATTATTATTTTTCTTTTCAAAAAATTATTACTCATTCACTCATTTTCCTACAATTTGGAGAATTTAAATTTTTATAATAAAAATTTAAAATATTTGACTCCAAAAATTATTAGTAATTTAAAAAGTTATTCAATACACTTGATGCATGTGAATATAATACTTACATTCCCAACTAGATAAGATTCATTTTAAATTATGAAAAGTGAATTAAACATGATTATGTCTAATTAAGGAGATGTTAATATAAAATGGTTGGCATTCATGTATATGATATTCTGAATGTAGCCTAGAAATTTAATTAGTTGATTCAGGTCAGATTCCGTAGTTTTCATTTTCATGTGTTATATTTAATATAATAATCATATAAAAATTAATAATATATATATCTATTGGATATAATTACAATTTGTTTTTAGCATGAAAGCAGGAATCGAATATGATATATTATTCATATTCAGATTGTATATGTATGTATTTATTATTTAGGTTATGTTTTAATGTGCTTGCATTATATACACTGTACCTTAAAGAATAAAACTTTTCATAATTATTTTTTTGG
Source organism: Vernicia montana (assembly GCA_949750685.1). Taxonomy (NCBI): domain Eukaryota; kingdom Viridiplantae; phylum Streptophyta; class Magnoliopsida; order Malpighiales; family Euphorbiaceae; genus Vernicia; species Vernicia montana. The sequence continues at coordinate 4,636 of CATKHJ010208700.1, read as the reverse complement.
GAAAATTTAGTGTCCATTCTTTTAATGAATATACTCAACAGTTTCTTTGAAATTAAACATATCTAATTATTCATAGGTCTTCTAAATCCATAATGAAGCAATTCTTTTACCCATGTTCATGAACCCCAAATATAAGGTTTGATTATTTTACTCATGTCATCTAATTTTAGGGATGACAGCGGAGCCGGTTTTTTATTACCTGTACCTATCTCGTCAATAATTATTTATATTCACTTCATTATGGGGAGGGGTAAGACGAGTATCTACGGATAGGGGTGTCAAAAAGGGTCATGACCCGCTAACTCGTTACAACTCATTTAATTTCACGTATTGTGTTGGATCGTGTCAACCATATCCAACCCATTTATAACTTTCATATTTTTTTAGTAATATTAAGAGTTAAAATAGTCATTTATATTGCATTAGAAGAGACAAACAAAATGAATAAAAAAATCAAAGATAAACAAAATTTTATTTAAGTTTATTTGATGGTGTTTACTTAAATGTTTGAAAAACATATGAAATATGAAAATTTTAATGAATTTACAATTTTAATCATGATTTGATTTATGGATAATATTACAATTAATTTATGTAACAAATATATTACATTTTTCAAGTTATAAATGTTATACAAGTTAAATGGATTTTGTCGAGTTCATAACTCATATACGGCCTAATTAAATAAACGGATTACACGTGTCGTATTCGTGTAACTCGTTTAATTTTCGTGTCGTGTTAGGATGACACGATTAATAAATGGGCCGTATTCGTATTTATCCTAATTGTGTCATTTAAATAAGTCAACCCGATACGAACACTACCCACCAATACGTTTTAGCATTCCTATTTGCGGGTATACTCATTTTATTTTATTTTATTTATTTATTTCTTTTTTATTTAAAAAATTATTTAATATTAATTTATCATATATACATATATTCATTTATATCTATTTTCTACATATCTATACAATATAGTTTATCTTTTATATAAAAAAAATAAACTGTAAATTAAAAATGATATATATATATATATTTGAAAATTTGAAAATATATATTATATATATAATCGAGCTATAACCCGCCCCACCCCGAACCTGATTCGAATTTTAAATAATGGGATGAGGTAAGACGGGTACCCAATGTAGCGAACTAAATTGTCATCCCTATCTAATTCTATATTATTATTATTATTACACGTGTTGGAAAGTATTGAATGGGAGGGTTTTACTAGAAGTGATGATATGATGGTAAAAACATGTTTATCCACCTGTTTGATATTAGATTTTATCTTTTTATAAACTAATTACTTGTTATATATAATGTTTAAATATTTGATTCATGTCTCTCAACAATACTCGAGGAATTTATCTAATTATTGACATTTATCGTACGTACATATGATATAAATAATTAATTAATTTTAATATTTTCTCAATATAGTTTTTAAAATATTCTTTGTCAAGTTGATCCATATATAAAAGGAAAAGAGCATCTTAATTAAAAATTAACTAGGAAACTATTAGATAGGTATTTTGCATTCATGATAGAAACTTGTTATCACCAGGAAGAAGAGCATGTACATTACAAGTTCCTATCCCCACTGTTTGACATAAAAAAAATAATAAGAAGAAGAAATACAAGTAAGATTGCAGGAAATAGATACAAATCAACAAATTATAATTGCAAAATTCTTGGACAATTAACTTCATGGAAGTTCTCTTGGTGGTTGTTGGGTCTCTTCTCAAATTAATGGTGGCTCATATATCACTAAGCTTTATTTAATTATTTTATATGATATAAAAGAAAATAAAGGAATTAAGAGTTAATTAAGTTTTGCATTTTTAGTCAATCAGATGTGATCTAATTGGTCTCATTTTTTTAAGGGTGTTGCTCTTATTGTGTAGCCTATTTTAATCCATTGAACTTCCATTATAAAAAAAATAAATAAAAAAATTACATTTTATGATTAAAAAAAAAAAGGTCGAGCTTTTTAAACAATGCACTAAATAAAACTAGATATATAATGACAAAAACAGAATCTTAAACTTAAGCGGGTTTTTTTTTTTAATTTTATCATGAAATTTAATTTTAATAATTTTATATATTATTAATTTTTATGAATGAGGAGGAAGATAAATATAGAAGAGTACTAAGACACAAACACACACAATACATATTAGTATATTGGACACTGTTATAACTAAAATAACTAAAACTAGTCAATTAAATGATAAACTCTTACCATATATTAACCACTTATATTATTCATTTTCAATTAATGTGGGATTAATCTTAATATATATTGCAACTTTTAATTTTTTGTAATTCTATCACTGATATAATTTCAAAAAAAATTTATACTTGAATTTATTCGTGAAAAGCATAAGTTTATTATTACTATTGTTATTTTGTTAACATATATCATCAAATCCAAAATTATGTAATTTTTTTTTTTTTTGAGAGAACAAAATTATGTGATATTGATATAAAATATATTTTTATTTTTATTTTTTTCACACATGGTGTGGTATCAAATTGTTAAAATTAAAAATTCATAATAAAATTAGAAAAAAATTAAAAAAATTTCACTCAAATTAAATTTTTTTTAATTCCCTTAAAAGAGAATATTAAAATCTCTAATATGCAAAATTCAATAAGGTTGGTGGGAGGAAGAAGCTCCATTTAAAGATAAAGGAAGAATTTTCTAAAGATTTATTGTGTGGTGTAATTTTAGAGTCTTGGTCAATCGGAGATGACAAATCCTGACCTTTTTTTTGGCCCTGTACTTATGTGGTAGTTCAACAATGGGGAAGATTAAGGCTATTATAATGCAAGATTTGACAATATGGTCATACTTTTTCTTTGATCTATTTGGTCCCCTCCCATTTTGCTCGATCGCCGGTGACGGCGATACTGAGCACAAAGAGCTCAGAAGCCTTTGGAATGGAGGAGTTAGGTCAAGAGTACTTCTATAATTTTATAGTCTTTGTAGCCATTGGGCTTATTATCTGAGTTTCAAGCCCATTATTTTAATTCCGTTGTTAGGTATTTACATGTTGCTTGGTTATTTAAAATATGTAACTCTTTTTGTATTGTTATAGGCTTAATGTCTCATTAATGAATATTAATTTTCTTGGGAAAAAAAAAATCAAAAACAGTAAAAGGGTAAAAATTCGTTCGATATTATTTTTCTGTTTCCTGTTTTATGTTTTTCAAAAACAAAAACAAGATTTTGAAAATCAGAATTTATTATTTTTGGTTTTCTGTTTTCAAAATGTTTATGGATAAACATAAAATAAATAAAAAATAATAATTTTTTTAAAAATATTTTCTAATACTTATTTTTTTGAAATTTGAAAAAAAAAAAAATCGCAGTGATACCAAACGCCCCCTAAATCTTCAGTTTTTATTATGTTGCGAATCCTTCGAGTTTTTGCCTTGTATTGTATTTTCATATTTCTTTAAAAATTATTTAATAATTTAAGATAGAATAAAAATAAAAATGTAAGATATATGCAGGGCCGACTCCAACATTTTGGAGGTCCTATGCAATTCCAAAAAATGAGGCTCTTAATCCCTCATCCCTCTATATAAATATTTTTTTAATAAATTTAAAATCTAGTAAATTCAATAAATTCAAAATGTTATATAATAATTAGTTCTTAAATATAAATAAATTATCATCAAAATCCAATAAATTAGAGCCTCCCCAATAAGGGGGCTTTACATTTTTAAATATTACTCCCTATATTTCTTTTAATTGACGTTAAAGATTAATAAATAATTAATTATGTTAAGTTATAGGAAAAAAAATGACCAAATTACCTTCATGTTCATTAATTTTAGAGTAATGGATAATAACAAGGATAATAATAAAATTGAAAAAAAAATTAAAATCTTATTAGTTTTTTAAAATGACAAATAATTTGGAAAAAAAATTATTTAAAAGACGTCAATTAAAAAGAGATAGAGAGAGTAAAATTTAAAACCTATTAAAATTTAAAATATAAAAGCTCACTAAACTGATTGAATAACAGTTGAAATTAATTGGGTTCAATCACTTTGATCGGGAAATGTGAGGCCCCCTCATTGGGGAGATCCTAAGCAGCCGCCTAACTAGCCTCCCCTTGAAGCCGGATATGGATATATGTATACCATTAATTAATTTTGCTAACAAATCACCCAACTTCAAAACTCAAATTCATCGATGAGAGTCTAAAAATAGTTTAAATTTTTAATAAATTTAATTATAGGTATGTAAAGTAAGGTGGTGTTTGATAATACATTTCAGCACTTAAAATTAAAATTTTTAGCACTTAATCATTTTAAGTGTTTGATAATTACGTCTTAAAAGTTTAAATTAAGTAAAAAAACCACTTAAAATGATAAGTTAAAATTTTTAACTTAAAATTTATACTGAATGTAATAAGTGATTAAATTTTTAAATATTTTTACTATTTAAAAATTATATCACTTATTTTATTCAACATTTAAAATTCAGAATTTAAATTTTCAGCACTTAATTTTCAGTTTTATCAAATACCACCTAAGTCTTTATTATGATCTGTCGATTAATTATTGGCATTTCAGTATTTTTTTTTCTCCTTAAAAAAAAAATAAATATAAATAAC